>WOUA01000105.1:0-55753 GCA_021397985.1 Sporothrix dimorphospora
CCCCCCCCCCCCCCCCCCCCCCCCCCCCCCCCCCCCCCCCCCCCCCCCCCCCCCCCCCCCCCCCCCCCCCCACAAAGTGTGTGCGTGCGCGAGACAGACGAGAAACAGGTGTGTATAAAAAGTGCAAATAAGTCGAAGGGGGGGTGCTCGGTACGGCGTTCATATACGCCGATGATGCACGGCAGCAGACAGGCCTGGTCGGCGAGACAGTAGTGCAGGAACAAAAAGACTAAAAGACCAAAATCCAACGGCGGGCAGCTAAACGGCGACAGAAAATAGCTGAAAACCTGGAGGGCCGATCGGCGTCTAGGGGAACGGGGGATGGCAGTTGGCGGCGTGAGGCTTGGCGCCTCCAAGTTGAGGAAGAGAAAACAAGGAGAGGGAGAGGAGGAAAAGAAGAAAATATGAAGAATGACAAGGAGAGAGGGAAATGGCGATTTAAAGGAAGGTCTGTGGCGACCAGGCCACGGCGAGGAAACTGCGATGCAGCATGCGACAAAAGGGGAATGAACAGAAGAATAGGGCGAGTCGGGGAATAAAATTTAAAGCGAAAAGAAAGGATATAAAAAATGGAGATGCACCCACAGCCGGCGAGAAGTCGGTGAGCTTAAGACAAGGCAGCAAGGACCCCTGTATGGGGGCCAGCAGGCAAAAGACGACCGTTCAATGTAAGATACCATATTGTGCTTCTGTTGAGCATGCAGCTTATTATGCCGCAAGAACGTAGGGACGATTTCTGTGCTCCTTTCTCGGTACTCCATTTGTTAGACAGAAAGCACCCGAAGCTGGCCCCATTTGTCGCTCGTGTGACTGCCGGGCCGCTGCAGCCCAGCGTGGTTCGAGAAAGAAAGGCGGAGGAGGTGGAAAGTGCAAAGGAGCGCAGAGGGGAAGGGGGAGGAGAAGGGACGCATTGCAAGGAAGGTGCAGAGGAGACTGACAGTGCCGGCGTCTGTCGTTCCTTCCATGGGCCTTCTTCCCCTTCCTTCCCGCCTTGGCCGGCCGCTCTTTCCTGGTGTCGGTTGTTAGTTGTGCGTGAAACGGCCGTCTTAAACGGCGGCGACGATCTTTTGGCGCTTTGCACTTTCGCCTCCATTGCACTTTTTTGCCCTTTTTTAAGCCTCATTGTTTCTGTGCTGCCTCCTTTCTATTTTGTTTGTGATCGGCCTCTGTGCCAGGTGCCTTTCCGTCTTCAATTTTTCTTCACTTTTTCATGTCCTCCGTATCTCTGCCCGCCTGCAAGTTGCCCCATATCCTCGCATCCCAACAAGCGGTGATGGTGTGGCACCCCCTGTCGCCGGCCAAAAGAAGAACGCCAGAACGAAACAGAGAAGACCAAAAGAAGACGACAGAGAGCATCCTCCACTCACAGCGAGGCCTGCCCGCATTTGTCCCCGTCGGTTGGGCCCAGCGTGTTACAGGCGGGCAAAGAAGAAAGCAAGACAAAAGGCGAGACTGTGGCAGAGTGGGCCGCCTGGGTCGCCCTGCATCGACAAGAGCAACAAGAGAGCGTCAAGAGGAGGTGAGAAAGGGAAGGCGAGGAAGTGCAAAGAGGCGGAACGGCCGCTGGTTGGTCTGCACACCGAGAGTCCCGCTGTGTTTGCTGGCGGTTTCTGATTTTCTGATTTTCTGATGCTCCAACCCTGCTTCCAGCCTGCTCCACAGCTGCAGCCAGACTTTCTTTTTCCTGTCCCCAAACTGCAGAGAGATGCAGAGAGATGCAGCTGCACGGCCAGGGGATGCAAAAGGCGGGCAGGCGGGACCCAGACGACCGCTCGACACACCCACACGACGACCGCCACCCACACGAAAGGGACACACTCACAAGATACGAGCAAGACCAAGACCGCTCCGAACAAGCGGCACCCCGTCATACGTTGAGGTTGGGCACTGTTTGCTGGCAGGGGCGAGAGGCCTTTTCTGTCTGCGAGCGTCTTCACCGCCAAAGCATGGGGCTCGACAACCGCAGAGCAAAGACCATGGCTACCGTGGATGGCATGGGGCCCGATGCAACACCGACTCGTGCAGGTCGCCAGGAACGGCACGCCGCCGTCGATCTGTGAAGAGGGGGGATGAAAGGAGAGAGGGATGGCTTCCGGAATTTGAACATGGACAGAATTCACCATGGCCAGAATCCACCGTGGCCAGAAGTCAGCATCGACAGAAGGCACCATCGACGATATGGGTTTCGGCTCCCCTCCTTCCCTCCGTTATTTGTCTCTTGGCCACGACCTCGCCTGTCCCGCCTGCTTGAATCTGCAGTTGTCCGTGACTCGATCTCTCGCCTCACGTCCATCTCACCACTTCTTTACAATGCTGCCTTTGTGCACGCCACGACGACCCGACAGGGACCTGGCCCAGTGTGCATCTGCCTCGTTACAGGTCCACGTATGTCGCCCGCTGTGTGTGGCCCATGTTGCAGTGTTCTGCGTCTCGCCACAAATCAGCCACAAATCAGGTGTCGAGAGAGCAGCGGAAGCAAGTGCAAAGTGCAGTGTGAGAAGGGCGCTGAGCCGACTATCTGGACAGCTAGACTGTTTGACAGCTCTACACCTAGACAACTGCGCAGTGCTGGGCGGAAAACATGATGAAGTCCGGCTCCGGTCGCCACGCAGGAGCTCGTGCACAAATCTGAATCTCCCGGCAAGGCACCAACCAACAGCCCAAGGGGAGGGGCAAATGGGCAAAGCGGTCGCCTAGAGCCCCTAGACCAGGGTCCAATTTAGCACATTTCCTAGCACACTTCCTAGCCCATTCCAGCACTTGTCACAGCACTGTTAGCACTCTCCAGCCCTACATGCTGCCACACGCGGCGACGCCACAGCGACACGAAAACGCCAAACACGCCCAACATGCCGCGCCGCTCATTAAACCCCCCTCCCAATCTCCTCGCCACAAATAGGATGCAACGCATTTTGCTCCGTTCTCCGACAAGATTACCCACCACGACCGCGACGAACGTAAGATTATCAGCAGCCGCCCTCTGTTCGTTGCAACCCTCCACCGTCGGCGGGAGACAAGGCAGACAAACACGCATTTGCAGCGTCTGATATTCGACACACCCGACACGCGACTGCAGACCAAGTGCTGCCACAACATCGACGTCGAGAACATCGTCAACATCGTCAACATCGCAATCTTCGACAACATCATCAACAACAACAGAGCATGCGCGCTGGCCTGGTCTCGCTCCAGCAATGACACAAACAGCCGCCGTCGAACGGCCATCGAGATAAGACCGACCACATCACCAGGCGACACCCAACGCGCGGTGACCGGGAACAACGAACAACAACAACAACCATGGTATTCGCCGGCCTCCTGGGCACCGCCAAGCAGCCGCGTCGACGGCCGAGCTCCGTCGCCAGCGGCCGCAGCGGCTTTTTGCGGCCGGGATCGTCCTCGAGCGCGAGGACAGACGGCCGGCCCGACAGCAGCAGCGGCGAAAAGGACAAGGGCAAGGATGCCGAGGCCGCAGTGGACGACGAAGACGAGGAGGCCAACGCTGGCGGCGAGGACGGCGAACACGACGACGCCGCATCGATCCGGACGACGAATAGCGTCCGCAGCGGACGGAGCGCGCGCAGTGGACGCAGCACAGCAGCCACATCGGCCTCGCCGCCGCCCCTGCCCCCGCCGGACTTTATTGCCGACGAGGCACACCTCGCGCCCGTCTTCCCCGAAGCGCCCGACCTGCGCGAGCTCAACAACAGTCTCGCGGCCCTGGCCGTCGTCTTCCCCGATGTTCAGGTGGACGTGTTCCGCGAGATGCTGACGAGCTTCGACGGCGAGTCCCGGCTCGCTCTCGTCGCCGACGCCCTCCTCAAGAGCCGGGCCACCTGGGTCAAGGGACGATGGCGCATCGCCGATAAAGACAAGCCGCCGCCGCCCTCTTCTTCCTCTGCCCCTTCTTCGACGGCCACCCCCGCCATCTCCACCGCCGACCGCTTCCGCACCCCCGAATACAAAAAGGCCGCCAAGACCCTCGCCAGCCACGAGTTTATGGGCCTCTCGCGCTCCACCATACACGCCGTCCTGGCCGAGCAGAACTACGCCTACCTCGACGCCCGCCGCGCCCTCGTCCAGATGTCCTCCAAGTCGTGGCGCTTCACCATCTCCTCGCTCTTCCTGAGGCGCAAGCCCGTCACCTCCACCGAGGCCGAGAACCACCCCCTGATCGTCTGGAAGTCCTCGGGCCAGGGGTCTATCATTCCCACCATCAAAGCCACAGGCAGCGCCGAGCTCGACCGCGAGCTGTACACGGCTCTCGTGGCCCCGCTGCGCGTCCAGCAGCGCGCCACCCAGGAGGATGCCGACCGCACCATGGCCTCGGCCCTCAACACCGCAGAGGCCGAGGCCGCAGGCGCCACCTTCGAGTGCGCGTGCTGCTTCACCACGGCCACGTTTGAGGAGGTGACCACCTGTAGTAATTGCGACGGCAACAACGATGGCGACGATGGCGACGACGGCGCCCACATTATCTGCTTCCGCTGCGTGCAGCACTCGGTCCGCGAGGCCGTCTTCGGCCAGGGCTGGGCGCGCACCATCGACACGAGCCGCGGCACGCTGTGGTGTCCGGCTGTTTCCCAGACAGAATGCGGCGGCGTCATCCCCGTCGACCACATGCACCGCGCCCTGCTCGACGAGAAGCGCGGCGGCGACACTCTGCACCACCTCGAGCGCCGCCTGGCCGACCACAGCCTCGTCGGCAGCGGCCTGCCGCTCGTGCGGTGCCCCTTTTGCGAATACGCCGAGGTCGACGACATTTACGTGCCCTTCCACGAGGCCCCGCTGCGCGTGCGCGTCGACAGCCTCTACAGTCTCGCCTTCATCTTGCTCGTGTCCGGCGTCACACACGTCCTGATTCTGCCCTTGCTCGTCCTGTTGGTACTCGTTACCGTCCTGCCCGGGTTTATGGCCCCCGTCGGCCTGGCCTCGTGGGTCGTCTCGGCATGGAGCGCCCTCAAGTTCAACTTTGGCGGCGTGGGCAGCGGCAGCAGCAGCAGCAATAGTGGGCCAGTCTCGCGACGGAGATCGGCACCCCCCAGCAAGCCGAGCTACTTTCGCGAACAGCTGGCCGCCGCCGTCACGCGCTTCCGCCGCCGCCGCCGCGGCCAGCAGTTCCGCTGTCAAAACCCGACCTGCGCCCGCGTCTCCTGCCTCGGCTGCAGCAAAGCCTGGACCGACATCCACGTCTGCCATGAGTCCAGCCTCGTCGCCCTGCGCACCCAGGTCGAGCAGGCCATGAGCATGGCCATCAAGCGCGTCTGCCCCCGCTGCCACACCTCGTTTGTCAAGACCGTCGGCTGCAACAAGCTGACCTGCCCTTGTGGCTACAAAATGTGCTACGTCTGCCGCAAGGACATTAGCGGCAATGACGGGCCCGACGCCGGCTACCGCCACTTTTGCGAGCACTTCCGCCCCCACGGCGACGGCCGCCCCTGCACACAGTGCCGTCGTTGCAACCTGTGGGAGACCGAGGACACGGAGGCCGTGCTGCAGGCCGCCCGCGAGGAGGCCGAGCGCAAGTGGCGCGAGACGGAGCGGCGCGAGCTGAGCCTGTCGGAGCGGGCGTACCTGGAGACGGGGATCGCCATTGGCGGCGGCACCGCCGGCGGTGGCAGTGTAAGCCTTAGCAACACCAGTGCGCTCGGCGGCCGAAGCAGTGCCGCCGGCCATGACCACGGCATCGGGGGAGCGCCAGCTGGTGCTATCATGGTACGGCGGGCAATCACTGGAGTCGTATCGTGGGCGACATCACCACTCTCCTGGGCGTCGCTATCCGACAAAGATAACGGTGGTCCGCCATCTGCTGCAGACGCCTTCGACACGTCAAATCAGCCTCGGTTTCCGACTTTGGCTGAAACGCTCGACTGGCTGCTAGAAAGCGTCCTTGTGTGAGCAAGAATGAACAGTGTTCTACCAAAAGGAGACCTTGTTTTTGGATAGTCCCGGTGCTTATTACTGGATGCGACTTCGTTTTGTTTCTTTTTTCTCCTTTCCTCTTTCCACTCCCTTCATGTTTCCATTACAGAACGATACATTTGGGTATATTTTCTTCTTTGTACTAATTTTCTGGGGAGTTTCTTCTTTCTTCCTCCCCTCTTCATGACACCATACCTCTTTTTCTTAATCATGTCTGCGGGGCGTTTATATTTATCCCTATTGTCCTTTTTATGTTACGAAATTCTTTAGAAAGCCTTTCCTACACACACGCTCTCTCTCTTCAATACTTCTTTCTTCAACACAACTCAAAAGTGGAGGACAATAGCCGGTCCTTAATACTCTTGTATTTTAATTTCAAATGATATCCAAAAGGTCTTTCAAAAACAAAAACAAACAGAGAACTGGTTCCTTTTTCTCTTTTGCTCTACTTCCATAGGCAATCTCTCCAAAGAATGTAAACCATGTAAATCATACAAAAAACATAAGAAGCAACAAAAAAACTATAGTACATTCTTTTTTGCCCACCCACGTGCTCTCTCTCTCGTCTTCGTCACTTAAATCTTGCTCTTCTCCGACGCCGAAACCAGCTCGGCCGCCGCACCGCCAATCACCAGCTTGCCCGTCTCCTTGACCTTGGTCTGGAAGATGATCTTATTCGGGTTGGCCTTGTCCTTCCACATCTCCGTCACCAGCGTCTGGCCCGGCAGCACCGTGCCCGCAAACCGCACCTTGATGTTGCGGAAGGGGCCAAACGTCTCGTACACGGCCTTGCCCGCGAAACCAAAGAAGCACAGGCCGTGCAAGATAGGCGCCTTGAAGCCGCCCATCTTGGCGAAGGTCGGGTCGACGTGCAGCGGGTTGTAGTCGCCGCTCAGGCGGTACAGCGCGGCCTGTTCCTCGGTCGTCTTCTCCTCAACGACAGCGTCGGCCGCGCGGTCCGACGGCACCGCGTGTATGGCCGTAGCGGCACCGCGGTCCTGGTCCTTGGGATTGCCGCCGAAGCCGCCGCAGCCACGGAGGACGACGGTGACCTCGTTGTAGAAGAGCTCCTCGCCGGTCTCGGCGTTGACGGTCGTGATGCCGTTGCGCACAATGGCCGACTTACCCTTGTCGACGACCTCAAGCAGCTTGCCGTACGAAAGCAGGCGGCCCGACGTGGGCACGGGGTACTTGCGGACCTCGAGGTACTGCTCGCCGTGCAGCAGCATCATGGGGCTGAAGTTGGGCACAATGTCGTCGAAGCTGTACGGCAGCTCGGCGTCGAACGGCGGGATCACGCCAAAGGTCGGCAGGACCTGGAAGTCATCGGAACCCTCACTGTGACGTGTTAGTGGATCGGGATGGGAAGCACATCACGTCGGTCTATGCGAAAGGAGAGAGGGGTCTCTTACAAGACGTATTTGAGGTCGGTGCGCTTGGCGCCGACACCAAGGTTGTAGAGCATCGAGTCACGCTCTCCAAACTTGAACTCGGACGGGGCGGGCTTCGCGGCCTTGGCCGCCTCGATGGCGCGGAGGAACTCGTTGGACTCGCCAGAAGGAGCGGCATCGGACTGTAAGGTGGGAAAAGACGAACGTTTAATATCCAGTAACAATTTTTTTCTAGCTATAGATACAAAAAAACGATGCAAAAAAAGAAAGTAGCATAGGTGGGCATAATGCCACCCTTCCCAATGGTTTCCAACCACGCGAAAAAAAGGAATAGACAAAACGAAAGCAGAAATAGCTCATACCTTGGCCTTGATCTTCTGCTCAGCCTTGAGCCACGTCAGGCTAGTTTCAGCCTTGGTCGGGTGGTCGGCCTTGCCGTTGTCAAAGTCAACGATCTGGTCCCAGGTCTTGGCGATATCCTCAGGCGTGAGGGCCTTGTCGCGCGGGTAGGCAACGCCGTACGAGCGCTCGAAGCGGGTGCGGCCGGCCCAGCCGCTGCCGACCTCGTACAGGAGGCCGGTCGGGTTCTCGGGCACCTTGTCGCTGCACAAAGCGAGGACGAGCGGTGCAATGTAATCGGGCTTGAAGGCCTGGACCATCTCCTCGGGAAGAATGGTGCGGGTCATGGCCGTGCCGGCGTTGGGGGCAATGGTGTTGATGTAGATGTTGTGCTTCTGGCCCTCGACGGCGGCCGCCATGGACAGACCGAGGATGGCGCATTTCTAGAAGGGTAGAGGGTTAGTATCCACGGGAAAGTAGACGTTAAAACAAAGGAAGGATGGGACGTACCGCCGCAGAGTAGTTGGCCTGGCCAAAGTTGCCGTAGATACCGGACGTCGACGTGGTGTTGACAACACGGCCGTAGTTCTGCTTGACAAAGTAGGGCCAGGCAGCCTTGGTGACCTTGAAGGTACCGCGGGCGTGCACGTTCATGACGGCATTCCACATCTTGTCGTCCATGTTGGCAAAGGCCTTGTCGCGCAGGATACCGGCGTTGTTGATGACAATGTCAATGCGGCCAAAGGCGTCAATGGCAGCCTTGACAACGGTGTCGCCGTCCTCAGCCGACGCCTTGACACCGACGGCCTTGCCGCCCAGCGCCTTGATCTCGTTGACAACGTCATCGGGGTTCGCCAGATCGTTGACAACAATGGCGGCGCCGTACTTGGCAAAGGCCAGGCAGTACGCGCGGCCAATGCCGGCACCACCGCCCGTGACCAGGGCGACGCGGCCCTTGAAGCTGACCTCCTCGCCGCGCTCGCTGGGGCCCAGCTGGGTGGAGTCCTCGAGCAGGGTCATGAAGTCGTTGGGGCCGTTGGGGTACTGGGCGTCCTTGGAGAAGTCGCCAATCTTCTTCCAGTTCTTCAGCAGAGCACCGGGGGTGTAGGTCTCGTCGCACTTGAGCACCAGACCGTCGGCGCGCTGCCAGCGCATCTTGGAGATGTGGGCACCGCCGACCTCGTAGACGTAGCCGGTCTCGGTCTCGTTGGACTTGTGGGCCAAAAAGGCGACCAGGGGCGTGACCCAGGCGGGCGACAGCAACGCCATGATCTCCTTGTCGAGGCCCAGGGTCTCGTTCATGCGGCTGGCAGCGGCCGGGGAGACGGCGTTGCTCAGGATGTTGTACTTGATGCCCTCCTTGGCGAGGGTCTCGGTGAAGCCAATGATGGCGGTCTTGGCGGCCGAGTAGGCGGCCAGGTTGCCGGCGCCGTAGATGCCGGCGGCGGACGAGGTGTTGATGACACGGCCGTACTTCTGCTTGCGGAAGTGGGGCCAGGCGGCGCGCGCGCACTTGAAGCTGCCAGTAACATGGACGCGGATGTGGTCGTCCCAGTCCTGGTCGGTGGTCTTGGAGAAGGGGAGCTCGCGCAGAATGCCGGCGTTGTTGACCAGCACGTCGATGCGGCCGTACTTGCTGATGGCGGTCTCAATGATCTTCTCGCCGACCTCGACCGAGTCGTAGTTGGCAACGGCCTCGCCGCCGGCCTTCTTGATCTGGTTGACGACATCGTCGGCAGGCTGTGTGTGCTATGTGTCAGCATGGTGCGATGGCAATCGGTAAATCGGCGCGGCCTGTTACTTACCCGTGATGAAGTGCTGCCGCTGCCCGACACCAGAACGCCGGTGTCGTTGACGACGACCTTGGCTCCGCGCGAGGCGAAGAACAGAGCGTAGTCCTTGCCGAGGCCCCCGCCGGCGCCGGTGATGACGACGACCTGGCCGTCGAAGCGTAGCTGCTCAGCCATTGTGAATCTGTGTAGAGGGAGAAAGGGAGGAAATGCGGATGGATGAAGAGGAGATGCGAGGAGAATGAGATGCAAGAAATGAGGAAGAAGGAAACAGAAAGAAAAGAGGAAAGAGAAAGAGAGAAAGCAGGAGGTGGGTGTACAAGAGGAGATCTAGATAAAATGCCAGATTCACCTCCACATGCAAAAAGAGAACAAAAAATGTACCAGTCAATTAGCCGGTCGCGTTCAGGGCGTTCTAGGGGGATGCGAGTTTATAAAGGTAGCAAATCAAAAGGAGCACACGAAGGGAAGAGGAAGAATAGAAGCAGAGACAGGCGCGGTATGAGCTCAGAAGCATATGCCCTTGGATTACTCCGGCGATGGGGGGAAATGGAGGGGAGGGAAGGCGCGGCGGCGGTGATTGTTCGCAGCTTCCCTCTCTGGGTAACCATTTTTGGAGAACACTGACGAAATACGTTCTCGGCAACTCCAAAATTCCTCGCATGTCTCAAGCCGAGGCACTGCCAGCTGCTTGCGTTGCGAGAAGCGCTAGCTTGGTATTGGCGGATACCCCGGATGGGCAAGCACGAAATGTGGGTACCTTCCCCAGCAACGCAGCGAGGCGGCCTGACTCGTGATTGCCGAGCGGGGCGCTGTTGCTGCCAACGCCTTCTCTGTCTACGGAGTAAAGTACGACATAATTACTTTGTCTTCGTCTGTTTGCTGTAGTTCTGATTCAGACAATCGCCCGAACGGTCTATGTACCACATGCGCAAGGAACGATACCTGCGAGACCCACTGTGAGGGGAAGTTAGGGAGCTGAGGGGGCCGAATTGGGGAACACTGGCAGCCAGTGCTGGCCCTGGAGCCCGCTGGAGGTCGGCCGTGCCTTCCCCTACGAAACAGCGTCGCTCCCCGAGAAAACTCCAGACGGCAAGAGCGACCAGCCAGCTTTTGAAAGCCGATTTCTCTGAGACGCTCTTGTGCACTCGATTCAGCTGCGTGGATGGAGCGACTGCGCAAAGAGAGAAAGGGCACAGAGGGCATCACCCGCCATGCAGCCATGATTCAATTTCCCCACAGTGTCGGCTACCGCCCTCCGTACACTTCTCCCGTCCAGTTGTGCCTCGTCTTCGCAAAGTATGGAGAAGAACACCCAGTGCAGCGGGGTCCCGCGGCCAGGCTGTTGCGGTGCTGCATTGGCGATATCTATGCGCCTGGGTGTCCATCCGTCAGGAGCGCTTAGATAGGTTACTGACGAGAGGGCAGGTGTGATCTTCACATGTCAAAAGCGGACAGTGCCTCGCACAGTATTTCTGACTTTCTCACCAATTGGTGTGGGGGGTGGATGCCTTTCCCGTTCCGGCCAGTCGTACGCTCCTTCCTTCTCGGCATGAGGTCAGAGGTCACTTAAAGTCACGAGGTTCGCGGAAGGCGAAACTGCAAGAGCCAAAGACGCGACTTGTGGAGGGGAAGGAGCTATTGAGTGTGTGGCGTGCATTTGTAAATCGCCTGTTTCGTGATCGTTGGCTTTGCAATTGGTTCACAGGTCACCCAATTGAACGCCTTTGCGCCGACTGTCTCAACGTCACCATTTTCGCAAAGCCGGAGTACACCAAACAGGCTTAATGCCAGCAGGAACACCTACAATGCGATGCGCTCCGAAACGGAGCAATGACTGCGCTATCCCCCGCAAAGCCAAAAGCCATCGCTAGCGACATTTGCGACTTCCGACCATTGAAGCAGAAAAGAAAAGAAAAACAAACATGAACAAGACGATGCGGACCAGAACTACTTGATTTACAACCCTTTTTCCCCATACACAGCAAATGACTTCCACACCAGACGCCCCGCTGGGGTCGCGCATCATCGACGACAAGTCGCCCATCTGCATCCCCTTCATCCTCGAGCGCTTGGCGCAGTACCAGAAACAGAACGCCGACACCCAGCGGCCGTTTGTCGTCGGCATCAACGGCGTGCAGGGCGTCGGCAAGACCACGCTCGTCCAGACGCTCTACGAGACGCTGCAGGACCGCGAGGGCCTCGAGACCCTCGTCGTCAGCATCGACGACTTCTACCTGACCCACGCCGACCAGGCCGCGCTCGCCGCCGCGCACCCGGACAATGCGCTCGTGCAGGTCCGCGGCGAGCCCGGCACGCACGACACGCCGCTGCTGGCATCCTTCTTTGACGCCGTCCTGGCAGGGCGGCCCGCCCACGTGCCCGAGTACGACAAGGCCGCGTTCGCGGGGCAGGGCGACCGTGCCGCGCCCACGCCCGAGAACCCGGGCCGGCTGGTCAATGGGCCGGGGCAGCCGCCGCTGCAGGTGGTGGTGGTCGAGGGCTGGTGCGTCGCGTTTCGCTCCGTGACGCGGGCCGACGTCAAGGCCAAGTGGCAGCATTCGGGTGCCTCGCCGGCTAGCAAGCTGTCCTCCAAGCTGCACACACACAAACTCGAGCACCTGCTGCTCGTCAACGAGCGGCTCAAGGCCTACGACGCGGCCCTGACCAACCACATCGATGCGCTGATCCACCTTGATGCGGAGCACACGCCGTATGTGTACGACTGGCGGCGCGAGCAGGAGGCGGCGCTGCGACACTCACGGGGCACGGGCATGACGGACGAGCAGGTCGAGCAGTTTGTGGACGCGTACTACCCGGCATACGAGCTGTTCGCAGATGGTGTGCGGAAGGGCATATTCCCGAAAGAAGAGGGCCAACCAGGTCGGCAGCTGCGGCTCGTTGTCGGCAAGGACCGGCGGGTCAAGGAGGCCATTGAGCTGTAGGGCGACCGGCAGCAGAAGAAAACAAGCGTAAAATAAGAGCAGACATTGTCATATTGAGCAAGCGAATCTTCTCTAACGAGAGGCTGGGTTTCACAGTGTCATACATACTGTCATAAAGTGTTTCGTAGCTGTCATGATGGCAAGATCCGCGACAAAGTCACCAAAATCAGACTGAGCAAATGTTCCCAAAAAAAAAAAAAAAAGCAGGCACACAACGAGAAGTAAAAGCAGATACCGAGACAGACATATAGCACATAATACGACATACAGAACGAGACATCGAACATGAGAAAAAAATGGAGTAATGAAACAGAATGCAGAGAAACACGCACCACCGCCCTAACCCGCCATTCCCAGCGAACCTATGCCTTCCGTAATGTCTACCCACCCATGCGTAAAAGAAATACCCCTGTTAGTACTGTCTGTTCTTCAGGTCCGCGACCGGTAACTTTTTTTTTTGTCTTCGTTGCTGTAAAAGTCGGTATCTGAGCCTTGTTGTGGTTTTCTCCTATGTATCGGCCTAATCGTTCCGAGGGTTGGAAAAAAAAAATGCTGGGCAAAGCTCGCCCCCGGTAAACGCATAGCATTAACAGCTTCAAGCTTCCAAGCTCCACAAACTGATGGAGCTCATGTTGGTGTGTATCGTGTGCCGTCTCCTCTTCGTCAACTGCCTTTCGTCGTTCTCTCCTCTTCCACATCCCGTTCTCCGTGTCCCCACTTCACTTCAAAGGTCCACAACCTTGCCGCGCATCATCCCTTCGCCTTCGTGTCTGAGGTCGCCCAGCGTGCGCTCTATGCTCTCCGCTTTATGGCGCACAGTCTTCTCGCGCTCGGTAATTTCCTCCTCAAAGTCGGCCATCCGCCGGCGCTTGGCCTGTCGCTTCTCGCGGATCTTGTTCGACAGCTCGGCAAACTGCGTCAGGAACCAGTCGCCGCATTCGTCCCACTCCTTGACCAACATTTCTGTAAAGAAGTGGTGCTGGCTGTTGGCGTCTTTACTCTTAAAGTGCATCAGCCGGTCTTCAATGGAGAGCTTGGCCGGGACGGCGGACGCTTGGTGGACGGCCATGCGGGCTGGGTCGTGGTCAAAGGGCTCGTCGCGGAGCTCTGAGTAGCTCATGGCATGCAGCATGCTGTCGTCGTAGTCCGGGCTGTGGCGCCGCTTCCGGCTCGGTTTCTTGTCGCGCCGGCTGCCGCCGCCGCCGCCCACACGGGGCAGCGAGCTCTCCTGCAGGACCCGCTTCTGTTGCTGCGGGACGGCGGGCGGCGGCTGTTGGGGTGGAGGGCCCGGCGGCGAGGATCGATTCTGGCGTGGCGTGCGTTGATTCGTCGCTTCGTCGCCCTGCGACGGCAAGTCGCTGCCATCGTCCGTCTCAGGCCGCCCCGGTGTTCGTCCCAGCGGAGCATCGATGTCGCGGAAGAATGCTGAACGCTGTGCGCCCAAATCGTGGTTCAGACCAACACCGCCTCCTGCCATGGCTGCTCCGTTCAGCTTGGGGATGCTCTCGCTTCGTTGGTGTATGCGTCGTTCTGGGGAGCCTCCGTTGGCTTCGTCCAGATTTCCATGCGGCTGTCTCTCGGAAAACGACGACCGCCGTGTAGCCCCCCGGGCATCTCGCAAGGCGTACTTGGAGTGCTTCAGAACAGGCATGTGTCTGGACGGGGAGCCGTAGGGAGATCGCTCCACATAGGGGTCGTCGGCATGAGCCACCGTGTCTCCGTTGGTGTTTGTAGGCAGTATCCGGAGTACGCCCCGGTCGCCGACCAGAGGAGGAGCCGTTTGCTCTTCTGTGCCTCTGTCGCCGGCTGTGGTGCGTTCGTAGTGGTGCTGTGGGCGTTGCTGTGGGAAGGGGCTGTCGTAGCGACCCAAGTTGGCCGCGCGGGGTGGTGGTCGTGTTGTCGTCGTCACACTCTCTGCAAACATGGAGTTGATGCTGGACTCTTCCCAGATTTGCTGCTGCTGCTGCTGCTGCTGTAGTTGCTGCTGTTGGGATAACTCTGAGGAGACAGGCGGTAGGCGGTTGTTGTCTGAGTTTGACCGTGTCCTCTGAAATGAGGGCTGTCTCTGAGGTTGGTCTTGTGTGTGTGGCTGTTGCTGCTGCTGTGACTGCTTTGGAGACGGGGATGCTGCCGGAAGGGCGCCGTTAGTCTGGTGGTTCGGAGTTGCGCCGCGGAGGGGTGTAGGGACGGGAATCTTTGCGGCCTCGGCGAGCTGTTGCCGTGCGGACAGCGGGAGCGGCGCGTGGATTGTGTGGGGAGGGTGTTGTGTACCGGACTGGGAGGAGGGCAGCTTGGGACTGCCGCCGGGCGCCCCGTTGGCATTGATGCCTGCGGTGTTGCTGGTGCTGGCGGCGTTGTTGCCGTTGCCCTTGGGCTCGGAGCTTCGCATGTATCGCAGCATCTTGAGTTGCGTTGCTGGCATCATCGCCCTGCGGAGGCAGGACAGACAACTATGGGCAGTCGCGGCGGCAGCAGCTGCGGGAGAAGAGGCGGCCAGTTGTGTGAGACGAGGCCACCGCTGGACTGCGGTGCGGCAGGAGGGCGGTGCAGCGTGCTGCTATGGTGCTGGGGGAGTAGAATCGATTCGATTTGTCAAAGCGTATGCAAATGCAAACCAGGTATTGCCTTTTTGGCTGCCGTGTGGGAGGAGAGCGACAGCGTATTAGAGGCGACACAGCATGTGTTGGGGCGTGGGCCGCCGCGTCCACCAACGGTTCTCGCGTTCAGGTGCTCGTGTGCCGGAACCGTTCGTTGTTTGTTTCTCGTCCTGTTGGGGGCACGTCGGCTGCGAGTCTGTGTGGTCGAGGAAGCAAGAACCTGCTTGCTGCCTTGTTCGTTTTAGGAAGAAGGCCGACGAAAGGTCGGGGAGTCGGTGCAATCGGAGGGGGTTATAACGGTCGATGCGCGTGCTGTTGGATGCGTGGGAGGATGCGTTGGACAAAAATAACGTTGGGCAGCGGACGGGTTCGAGGAAAGAAATTGGGTTGGTTTACGAGACGAGGGAGAAAAAAGGGGGCATGTGGTGAGAAGAGCAGAGAACCAAGTGGTAGAGTATGGAGCATGGAGAAGCAGGCAGATGGGGAGGGAAGGAGGTCGTGTCGTTCTTTCTCGACCGTCGTGGTTCCAATGGCGTCGCTCAAGAGAGAGGAAGGCACACGAAGTCAGGTGAGCTGCAGGGTCTCGCCTTCCCTGAGTGGCTGCATTAAATTGAATTTCTGGGGCACGTTTGGGGGACTTTGGGGGTCGCTCCTTCTCTGGTTGTCGCTGGCGCGTGTGAAGCTAGCGTGCCGCGCTGCCAGCAGGGGCCCACTCGCGCCTGCCAATTGCCAGCCAACGGACCCCTCCTACAGGCCGCCTCACATCTCTCGAGATGCATCCAGACAGTTTGAAGATACCACCCTGCAGTTCTCGCCCTGCACGCTGCATGTATCGTCGGTCGAGATGCAACGGCACGCACACCTCTCTGCTCCTTGGCTTTCGATGCGCTGAGCTGGCAGTGTCGCGCAATTGGCAAATAAGTGTCGGCTTGTCTGCGGCCTCGTTTTTTTTGGTCTTGCCTCCACCATCTGTCCTTTTCTATTTTTTCACATTTCATCCTATGTCTGTGTGAGACCATGTATTTTCTCTCATCAAGGCTCAACTACTTTGCTTTCTTTGCTCTATTCTCGTACTGTTCTCTCACTACTTCAACTCTATGAAATGTTTACCTCCACCCCACAGCGTTCGTCCCATGCATTTCGCCGCACCCCGAGCGTCTTTGAATCGAATGCAACCTGCAGCCCAATCCCCCCCATCTCTATGCTCGTGGAAGCCTGACGAGAAATAAAGGTCCTTAGCCTCAACGGTTGCCAAATACCACGAGAGAGAGAACACCCATTGGCAACGGAAAGAATCAAATAGAACCGGCCGCGACGGACAGCTGGCCATTGGGCCGCTATACAGGGAGATGTTTGGTTGCACCATCCTATCACGAGATGAGTTGCGGCCAGACGGTTCACACATTGAGTTTGGATGCAACTTTGAAGTTTATTTACTCAGAGTGAACGACCATTTGTCGCATTGCCCTTCTACCGATATCAACACCATGCTAAACCGACTTCCGATGGCCGCTCTCCTGCTTCGTTCTCACTTGCCAATTGCCGGAAAGAAGTGGCACATACAGGACGTATCGCACGGCTGGCGGTCGTTGCAACATCTCGAACTACGTAGCTTGATGCCGGCTCGAAGAAGGAAATGTCACGCCAGGTTCGAAAGAACAAACTCAAGCGTAAACCGGCATGCTGCCGGCCGTCGCTTGCCGCGGGATCACATTGCGTAGATATGACGGCCAGCATATTGTTGCCGCCAGCCGTCTTGCATCTCTTTATTTTTATTTTTCCTAAAACAATTCTTTCTGTTCTACTCTCTTGACTAATTTTGGGTCAAAAAATATCTAAAGTAAAAAAACAGATTATGTTTTCTTATGTTGTTTATCTACTCGTGTAAGTCGCTTAGGTTCTGGAAGGCGTTTTTGCTGGCTGGCGCTAGCAGCGGACCGGGGTATATAAGCTAAAGTGAGTCAGCTTTAATCTCAATAATGCAAAAGGCAACATGCCAGAGTGGTTAATGGGTATGACTCGAATGTCCCAGCTCGATATATCATATGGCTTCGGCCGCGTAGGTTCGAATCCTGCTGTTGTCGCATATATTTTTTGCCCTTTTCTTTTTCTTTTTCTATTTTACTCGTGGAAGTGACTTTAAAGACGATGACATCTTGACGGAATTTACTCCTTTTTTTTGCCTTTCCTTTTTGCATAAAAAAAAACGGAAAAAGAAAAAGTAAGAAATCAACAACATTGCTTTGGAAAGAGCAGCCCGGCGCGGTCAGTGAGGAAGAAAGAGCGAACCACACTAGATGACCCCCTCCAATCACAGCGGTGATGCGCATTTCCAATCCAGCGAAACAAGCGCAAGTTCGTCTTTTTCGCCACTTACCAATCACAGCGTATTAATTTTCTTGAGTCGCCCATGTTAACGCTCCTTTCGACTTGCTCCGACGTCGCAACAAACATACACATTGACGAGAATTCGCATTTGTCGACGAAAAATGCACACAACAGCCACGACAACCACAACCTAGACAGCCATAGTCACCGGACAGAGCGCCTTCACCTCACCCCGCATCTTTACACTCAACTCACACAACTCACGCAACTCACGCAACTCACACAACCGCCCGACATGGCGCCGGCACTGGAGCTGCCCGAGCCGGTCGAGGACGTCCTGGCGAACCCGCTCAAGTCCAAGCCCAAGCTCGTCGCTCCCGAGCCAGAGCACTGCCCGGGCCCCGAATCCGAGCAGGCCGGCCAGGCCGACTCGTGCGCGGGCTGCCCCAACCAGGAGATCTGCGCGTCGGCGCCCAAGGGCCCCGACCCGGACATCCCCGTCATCACGGCGCGGCTCGAGAACGTCAAGCACAAGATCCTGGTGCTCAGCGGGAAAGGCGGCGTGGGCAAGAGCACGTTCACGACGCTGCTGGCGCACGCGTTCTCGGCGAACCCGGACAGCAACGTGGGCATCATGGACACGGACATTTGCGGGCCCAGCATTCCCAAGATGATGGGCGTCGAAGACGAAACCATCCACGTCAGCAGCGCGGGCTGGTCGCCGGTGTGGGTGACGGACAACCTGGGCGTGATGAGCATCCAGTTCATGCTGCCGAACCGCGACGACGCGATCATCTGGCGCGGGGCCAAGAAGAACGGCCTCATCAAGCAGTTCCTCAAAGACGTGGACTGGGGCGACCTGGACTTCCTGCTGGTGGACACGCCACCGGGCACGAGCGACGAGCACCTGAGCGTCAACGCGTTTCTGGGGGAGAGCGGCATCGACGGCGCCGTGGTGGTGACGACGCCGCAGGAGGTGGCGCTGCTGGACGTGCGCAAGGAGATTGACTTTTGCCGCAAGGCCGGGATCCGGGTGCTGGGCATCGTGGAGAACATGAGCGGGTTTGTGTGTCCCAAGTGCCGGCACGAGAGCGAGATCTTCCGGGCGACGACGGGCGGCGGGCGCGGGCTGGCGGCGGAGCTGGGCCTGCCGTTCCTGGGGGCCGTTCCCCTGGACCCGCGGATCGGCATGGCGTGCGACTACGGCGAGAGCTTCTTTGACAGCTACCCGGACAGCCCGGCGTGCGCGGCGCTGAAGGCGGTGGTGCGGACGCTGGCGCAGGAGCTGGGGCTGGACGGGTCGCAGGTACTGCCGGAGAGCGAGGACGAGAAGGGAGAAGTCAACGGCAAGGCTTAAGGTCACGTCGGGTCAAGTTCTGTACATACACCGGTTGCATTTACATAGCGTCTGCTTTTTTTCACGATCACATAACGGCACAAGATACAAACAACTCGCACCGCGAGACAAAACAACAGCATGAAATTGAAATATCAGAGCGCCGTTCCCGTTTGTCCAAGCAAGTCTGTCCAGTATAAATATAAAAGCAAAAAGGTCATTATGGAAGCTTGTACGTCGTATACGTTTTCTTCGCTCGGTGCCCGTCCGTCGGTCTCCCTGCCCGCGTCAATCTTGCCTCTTCTCCTGACCCCCCCTCACGCCGTCTACGCCGACCCCAGACGCTCCGGCAGCTCCTCAAAGTCGTCGGTCGACTCCACGTCCAGCACCTTGCCGACCTCGCTCGTGTTGCGCATCAGCTCCTTGGCGCCGGCATAGAGCATGCGCAGCTCGGCGTTGCAGGTGATGGGCAGGTAGTAGAGCAAGACGTAGGGGCACGACAGGCGGCCCGACGGCAGGGTCATGGGGTAGCTGAGCAGGACAAACCGCGGCGAGTTCTCGGGCAGGTCGTCGGCGATCTCGTCCAGGCTCTTGTAGACGGTCTTTTCCTCGTCCTGGCGGATCTCCTTGGTGGCGCGGTCGATGAGGTAGATGACGGCCTGGGGGTCGCGGGCGCGTGAGGTGCCGAGGCGGAACTTGCGCAGCTGGTCCTTGGTCTCCTGGGAGAAGGTGTAGAGTCTTGCTTCGGAGCTCTGGGGGAGGTGGGGGGGGGGAAGAAGAGAGACAACGGGTCAGCTACTTGACGAGGGGATTGGACGAGGGGATTGGACAAGGGGATGGATGACCACGGCGCAACTATGACGTGACATGGGACTCACCATCTTGATGGCTGTGTGTGTGCGTGCGCGCGTGCGACCGCAAGGTGGACAAATAAGACAGGGGTCGGAGAACGGAGTGCAGACAGGAGTACGGAGGACGTCGTCGCTCGTAGCTTGCGAGGGTGTCATGCGATGGCAGAGGAGAGAGAAAGGCAGCCGCCGGAATCAAGCAATGGCGTCCGCGGGGAAAGAGCGCGCCCCAACAGCATCATGCGCGCGGGGCAAGCGTCTCCGAGCCCGTTGGCGCTGACGAGGCGTGCCGAGTCCACTATGAGCGCTATGGGCGCTATGAGCGCTATGGAGGGGGTCTGGACGGGCCACTGACAAGCGTCTCTCAGCATCCATCCACTGTCTCCTGCTCCTGCCCATTTCCTATCCCCGCCATTCCGGATCTCCGCCCGCGGTGCCTTGTCCCTGGGCGGTGGAAAGGGGGAAAGGGCTGAGAGTCCTGAGAGTTACGTGATTGACTACAAGAGAACCACACATCATTCGTAGCCGGCCTCCTCTCACTTTTGCGGTCTTCCTTCCTTCTTCAGCCTTTTCATTCTTTTTTCTTTCTTTCTTTCTTTCTTCTTCTCACACACACCCTCCCTCGCTCATCCATGTCGCAGCGCCTCACCCATATCCTGCGTCACGTGTCCGGGCCAACGTCGCCGTTTCTACGCGCCTCTGCCTCCGTTTCTGCCTCCGCCTCCGCCTCTGCCTCTGCCCGTCTTCCGGCCGTCGCCGGCTTCGCTTCCCCTCCAAACAGCTTCGCGGCGGCCCGGCCCACGCTGTCCGCCATGGCCGAGCTCTCCACAGCGGCCCGCAACAACGCCAAGCCCATCCACACGGCGGCCTGTCTCATCATCGGCGACGAGGTCCTGGGCGGCAAGGTGAGCGAGCCACCATGTTTGGCCGGTTTGTGGATGAAGACACGAGTGCTAACATTTCTTTATAGACAAAAGATGTGAGTAGCTCTTGTATCTTATAAGGGACTGTGGCCGCATTGGCGCATAAACTGACGGCTTCTGACGACTTTGCTAGACCAACTCGGCCTATGTAGCAAAGTGGTGTTTCTCATTAGGAATTGTAAGTCGGTCACCAACACAGCAATATGGCCTACTCCCTACCTCGACTAACCCTCCCCCCTAGTCATTGAAACGCGTCGAGGTCATCGAGGACGATGAGAGCCAGATCGTCGAGGCCGTCCGGCGCATGAGCGAAAGCTACGACTTTGTCGTGACGAGGTGAGTCAAGACACAAAAAAAGGGTGGGTTGAGAAGAAGAAAAACACCCCCTGACACACCCAGCGGCGGCATCGGCCCGACACACGACGACATTACGTACTCGTCCATCGCCAAGGCGTTTGGCCTCGAGGTCAAGCTCTACGACGAGGCCTACCGCCGCATGCGCGAGATCTCCATTGCCCGCCCCCGGCCCAACCAGCCCGTCGTCGACTGGGACGTCGACTCGCCCGCCCTGCGCGCCCGCCTGCGCATGGTCGAGCTGCCCACCGACCCGGCCATTGCGCCCGAGAAGCAATTTCTGTTCCCCCGCGAGGACCTGTGGGTGCCCGTCTGTGTCGTCAACGGCAACGTGCACATCTTGCCCGGCGTGCCCCGCCTGTTTGAAATGCTGCTCGACAACCTGACGCCGCTGCTGCTGCCGCGGCTCGAGGGCCGCCAGACTGCGCGCGTGCTCATCTCGACGCCGCTGCCGGAGAGCGTGGTGGCGCCGTACCTGACGGAGCTGGCCGCCAAAGTCGAGCCGCAAGGCGTCAAGGTGGGCAGCTACCCGCGGTGGGAGCGGAAGCGCAACACGGTGACGCTCGTGGGCAAGGACGCGGCGCTGCTGGAGAGCCTGGTGGCGGAGGTGGTGGAGAATGTGCAAGGGCGGCGGATCACGGTGGAGGGCGAGGACGACGAGTCGGGGGATGACAAGTAGGCGGGCAGCCGGGTGCCGACGGAGGCCAAAGGCCGGAGTTCGGCAGGCGGCGACGGTCCGGTGGCGTTGGAAGTTGACTACTCCGCAAGGGCTGCCTTACAACTTACACGGCAGACGGACAACGTGATGGAACGACCTCGAACCGGTGCGTGCAGTTTCCATCTGGCCAGGTCGGCCACCCCGGGCACGTTATTGCCCATGGCCTTCGTCCATCACCGAAGATCAAAAGAAGAACGAATAGAAATGATGAAACAAACGACAAAGAAGGATAACAACAGTGATGATCGTATGTGGCCAGGACCGGCCAAGTCCCCAAGGACCAAAGGATCGCCGGCGTGGGCTGGCCAGGCCAGGGCGTGTTTGCAAATGTCGCTTCGTACCACGCTCTGTCTGCACGTGGGCTGGCATCCCCATGTCAGCGGCATTCCCATCGTCGCAGGCAGACAAGGCTCGCAGGCTGGCCAGGGTCCCGCTCCCATCGCTCTCCTACTACCCTGCCGTGCATAGAAAATGGAAGCCAAAATGGTCTTTCCATCTCCCGTCTTCGCTTCACAGAGAGAAAAGGATGCACCTGTACGACGTACGACGTACAGAAACTCGGCCGGAGCAAGCGAAGAAAAGAAGAAAATAGAATACTACGCAGATGCAGAAGGAGGACAAGCTGGACAAAAAAAGCCTCGGTCGGCTCGCCCCCCACGTTCTCGTGTCAAACATTGGGCATGGGGGCTTTGCATATGATACTCCGTACTCGTACGGTCAAAGTGCACAGTCCAAGCCTTTGTGTTTATGACGAACGATATGCTTTTCGTTGTTTATTATCTTGTCTCTACGTTCTCCGTAGCCAAGCCCGCCTCCGCATCGGCGGCAGCGAACATCAAACAGCGGGGGTGCCGGTATTGGACCCCCATGTCGACCTCTTCTTATCTCTCCATCTCTGCTCGTAGATCCGTCAAAATAGGGAGAACAGTGCACGGAGGAATGGAGAATCCATACGACATACCGACATACGTACTCACACTCGCCTTTTTCGGTCTGTGGTCTGTAAGCGGGCCACCAGGAAAAGCAATAGCTCCTAGATAGGGCAGCCTGTCCGCCTGTTCGCGCCTAGCCGGTCTGGCTGTTAGACGACAGCTCTGTCCGGAAGAGTTGCGCTCAGGCGGTCCAAGATGCATCCAAGGTGCATCCAAGGTGCATCTTGGAAAACGCCTCATAGCGAGGATGGGAATAATAAAAAAAGAAAAGAATGGAGGATTCAAGAACCGAGAATACAAGTTCGTGAAGGGGGAGGGGACAACGGAAGACTGATAAGCACCCCCCCTTCCCCCCAGTCTTGCAAATAAATCATGTAACAAGATTGACGGCCTGCAAACCTTATTTTTGTCGTTTTTCAAACGGCCGGCAACGCCGTGGAGCAAATTTCCCCGTTCCCATTTCCATTTTCACACACAGGCAAGAGAGCAGGCGCGCGTCTCCTTTTTTTCTGATTGTTCGTCCCCCTTCCCCCTTTTTTTGTAAATTCGTTCTAGAAAACTTCCTTTGATTAATCTCTTTGGCGGGCTAGCTCCTCTTTCGAAAACTAAACCCAACGCGGCACCACCATTGGCTTTTCGTGGACGGACTCCGTATTTCTTGTATCAAGGCGGACCACACCCTCAATTTCCTAATTCACTCTTTGGCGCACGGAAACTGGTCGCCGTCTGAGCTTTGGTCCGTTGGCCGTTCTTCGCTTCTATCATGACAGCCGTTCACGCCGAGAGTACTCGGAGAACGACAAGTCGGCCAACTGTCGCAAACCGATCACCAGGGCACAGAGAGGATGAGCGTGCTCAATGTCGATCATTGTCTGCTTCTGTTGTTCCCCCTGTTGTCGTTTTGGTCTGGACTCTCTCTCCTTGCAGCTTACCCACCCTCCCACCGTTTCCTTGTTTGCCATCTGCTGCTTTTGTGTTAATGCCGGTGTGCCGGTTTCTTGTTTGCTTGCTCGGTGTGGACAGGGAATGGGACTACGGAGAATTTTCAAGAATGCAACAGAACATTTGAACAACGTGCAAAAGGTTGTCCCTGAAATCTCTGGCTCTCTTTTCATGATTTTCGCGTTCCCGGTTTTTTGCCACTTCGTCTCGCCCATGTTGTTCGGAGTTGGCAGGAATCGCTGCTCACACGCTCAACACGTTGGAACGTCGTATGCTCTCCTTCATGGATTGATGCTGATCGTCGGGGGGGGAGGATCGTCGCCGTGGCTCGGTTCAGCTCGCCACGATGCCTTGGCCCAGACCCGATTCGACAGATTAGGCAATTAGGACGACGCAAATCAGATGCAATCGTCCAAGCAATCGTTCAAGCAAGCGTGCAATATCAATAGGGAAACTGTGGGACGGTCGGCCTGGCCGTTCCCCGTTTGTAGAGTCGCAATCATCTCTTGATCTCCGCCTGAGCAAATCAGGAACAAGAGTCGCGGCATTCAGAGGGGCAGGGGGTCTCAAGACGAGTCGCGGCAAGACGAAGCGCTTTGTCGAACGAGTCGAACAGGTCGAACGTGCTTGTCTTCGTTTGCGTTTCGAGCGTTTCGATTTCCTCCGGCCAGCGTTTTTCGGGGGCCATCTGCCTGTTTCTGCATCATTTTGGGTTTTGACCGTCCTTCTTCCTTCTATGTGGCTCTACCGAAAGCCGTCGTTCCCAAGGACAGCAAGCCGGTGGTCTGCGGTCTGTGGTTTGCGGGTATTGCACGGTGGGCAACGGGGCAAGGCAAGATGGCTGTTGGAGCCAGACAGCAGAAAACAGTCGATTCTTCCTTTCGTCCCCGATGGAGAGGAGGGTTGGGAACAAATGAGCGTGCAGGTGAAAGAAAAGCGGGGGAGATGTTGAATAAACAACCGCGAGCCTTTTTTGTTTGTTTTGTCGCCCGCTTGGTGGCTAAAAAGGAAAGAAGGGTATTTTGGCAAAAACGGGGCAGGAGCTCCCCAAAAGGCTGTTACACGATTCGTACGATACGAATGGAAGCTGCTTTGCCTCTTTGCGTCCTTGCCTCCTTCCCTCGCAGACTGGCACTGTGTCTACAAGTGCGTACAAAGTACAGAGTAAAGTAGTTTGCATAGATGAACCCCACTCGACGATGTACGCTGTACTTACTCTATCGCTCTCCTTGTATTAAAACACACATTCAATCGAGGCGTCGATGTATCTGACAAGAAAGATGCACGCTCCGTTCACCGCAGACCACGGCAGACCGCACAGAACCGAGCACGGTTCACGCTCGTGCAGCAACGTGCAGTGCATGCAGACGTGCAGATTGTCTGCAGGCGAGCAACGGGCAACGGGCAACGGGCAACGAACAACGGTGCGCAACGGGCGGACGTTGGTTGGATGGTATTTTAACGTTATTTATTTACTCCGTGCCCTCCCTCTCCAGAGACCACAAAGAGGACACTGATGGCTGTGGTCTATTGACGATCAGTGACGATCCTACCACCGTCGGTCGCCCTTGCGCCGTCGTGCCTTCCTCTTCGATCTCATCGTTCCAATGCTGCTTGCCGAGGAAGGAACACTCTCACAGTCACACCTCACACGGAGTATTCCAGACAATTGCTCCTTCCCTCTGTCTCTAGAACCCACCTTTGAAAGACCCCCGCGGTGTCTCTCTCCCACATGTAGACACCGTGCCCGCACAGTGTTGTATCCGCTTCCCCCGCTTGGGCTTGGGGCCTGTGACGGCCATACGAACGAGAAAGAGGCCCGCGAGAAGAGACAGAAAACGAAAGAGAGGAAAGCGAAAAAGCGAAAAACAGACCAGAGAGAAGAGACTCCAGCGCCAGGGTGACAGAGCCGGGGACGCCCAGGTCGGCAGCGATGCGAATGGTCCCCTAAGAAATAAGGTGCTTCCCCCCCGGAGCCCCCCTCACCTGTCCACCTGTCCGGGTTGTCCCCTGCCTTGCTCTTTCTGCGACTGTCTCGTTTCCGGGGCCTGGATCCACGACGTGGAGGGAAAGAACGAGGCAGAGAGAGAAGCAAACGTTATTTGTAAGTCCAAGTGTCTTCTTTATCTTGTTCGTTTGTCCCCCTTTCCCCTCTCTTTTTGTCTTCTGATATTCTACTTTTTTTTTAACTCTTCTCGCTTCTCGCCTCCTGTTTTTCCTCTCTTGCCGCCCTTGTCCACACATGCTCCTGTCGTCAACCGCCGGACCAGCGTCGCACCTTGTGTTGCCGGAGAGCGATTGGCTGCCAGTCGGCCGTCGTGCCTTTTTTGTGTGTCTTTCTGTCTGTTTGTGTGGTGCTTTTTCCATTCCCACTGCGACGTTCAAAGCAAGGGTCCATCCATCCTCTGGTGCTGGTGCTGGTGCTGGTGCTTGTGCTTGTGCTTCCTGGCTTGCCGACGCCATGCTGTATGCGCCCAGAATGAGGCGAAAGTTTGTGTGCGCGGTGGCTCTCGCTCTTGCCCAACATGAAAAAGCACGCTAACCCGTTTTGGCTTGCACCTTGCCGCCCCAGTTTCCCAGCTGTGCACCGGACGTTTAGCGTGCTTTGTTGGCTGCATTTTGACTGCATTTGACTACATTGGGCTTGCATTGGTCCACTGTAGCTCCTCTAGCTAATGGTAAGATACGGCAAACTGGCGAATAAGTATCTTAGCTCGCAGCTTAGCTCGTCGACCGTTGGAACGGCGGGCAACGCACCGCAATCGCCACTGGAGCTTCAGGTGCTGGTTGCTGTAAAATGCAAGCTGTAATTACCATGTACAAGTATCTTACCATAAGTTCCTCACCTTGTAAGATACGGAGTATGTATGCTCGCAACACGGAAGGCGCAACCCATTCGGCAGTGCCCATGGCTCCAACACGCGCTCCTGCGACGGGCGGCCACAAAACGTCATGCACAGCATCGTTCTCATGGCGCGTGGGAGTCCGGAATAAGGAACAAGGAGGCGTGCCACATGGAATCGTCTTTGTGGGACTGCCTGCAAAGCAGATACAGCTCCACGGAAGTATCGAGTATCTTCCAATACGTCGTATACAGACGTTGAGGGCTCAACCACATGACTTGCCGGCTGCAACCGCTCCTGCCGATTGCACGCCGTCCGACAGACAGACAGACAGACAGACAGACAGGAAAGGGAAGGAACGGGCGGCAGCACGCAGCAGCAGCACCAGAAGAAAGCAAGCCAAGCTCAAAAGCAAGCATGGCGGTGGGTCTGTGGGCGGTTGCTGGGATGGTGTGTACTCCGTACTCCGTAGGCAAGAATCCCTCTTCTCAGAAGAAGAAGCAGGGGTTTTCGGTGGGCGCCAGGATGCGTGCAATGCGGTCGCTGCGAGCGGTTGACGGCCGGCGCGGCCACGCCCAATCCCCAATCCAACCCAAAGAAACCAGCGAGACCCACCAATGCCACCACACCACCCTTGACGCACACGCCGCCCACACACCCTGTCTCTCCTGCTCTGGCGCCGGGCCCCCCTTTTCCCACCGTCCCACCTTCCCACCCTCTTCCCCCCTGCACTTACCCTTTTGGTCTTTTCTCCTGTGTCCTGCCTTCCCTGTTGGTTGTTTCCTGTGAGCCGGGGACATCCATCGTGGCTTCCCTGTGTGCTCTATCGTCGTTGATTCGGTGCTGCTCCGTGACTTCCTCTTTGTGGTTTCGTTTCCTCTCCGGAGTATTGTGTTCTGTTTCTGGTCCTGTTTCTGGTTCTAGTTCTGTTTCTCTTCACTTCTCGACATCATCTCTCCCGCTGTCGTCTGCCCTCCTCGTCCCGTCGTCCTCGTCCACTGACCTCGCTCGATCGCATCCCTCTACCGCGACACCCAGCCCATTTTCCCGCCACATCTTCCCTTTCGCCTTTTTGCCCTCTCTTTCTCGCTCTTTCTTCCTCCTCCCTTTCTCACCCACCCCCTATTTTTGTATGGATATTTTTAACATCTTCGGCCTCGCTTTTTCCCTCTCTTGCTCGCTTCTCGTTCTGCCTTGTCATCTTCTCTCTCCTCATCTTTCCCTCCCATCGCCAACCGTCACACTCCTCCGTATCAATTCATCCTCGCCGCGATCGATCGTCCTCCAGAGTCTCACTTGGCCCCCGACCCAGCATAGGACAAAAACGCACCAAACGCACCAAGAAAAGGAGTTCGACCAGGGAGGCCCCGATAGTCAAGGGAGACAACGCGAACGCCCTCCCCCCCGCTACCCATTGATTATCAACTAGTCCCAACTCTGTCTAGAGACCCTCAACCCAAGACTGCCCATGCACCCATACAGCAGTAGCCCACACCTGCACCTGGCGACCTTACCCCATAGGCACGCCTTTCCCGTATCTTTCTGCTGTCTGTCTGTCTCTTCGGGCCTGGCCTCCTGAAAAAAAACCCGCCCCGGACCCAAAATAAAGAGAGAAATAAAAAGGGTAAAATAAGGAACCTCGCAAAAAGCACAGCGATCGCCGGTTCCTCTCCTCTGGCTGTTCTCTCTCTCTCTCTTTCTCCCCCTCCACTTTTTTCCCTTTCCCAAAAAGAACCACGAGAGAAAACACACTCCCCCAACCACCGTTGTTTTCCATCTCGCTTCTGCAATTGTGCATCACATCCGGCCTTTTTTTGTCTTTTTTTTTTTCGAAACCAGCAGCTTTCGACTTTCGAAAAACATACGCGCCTTTTCGACGACGAAGAGAGAATCTCCTTCTTTCGACTTTTCATCCCTTTTCGATCTTTCGCCCTTTCGCCGTCTTCGCTTTGACTCGTCAAAACATCCCGCTTCCATTTGTCTTGCTCCATTCGATTCGACTCGCTCACCCGCTCCTTTTCCTCTCTTCCTCATCATCCTCTTCTGTTGTGCGATCACGCAGCAGACTTCATCACAATGGCATCCAAGGTACGACGATCCCAGCGACACAGCGATTTCGCACGCGCGCATCTACTTTCTCGCCCACTTCGCCACCCCCCCCCCCCTTTTTTCCGTTTATCTAGAACGTCAAACTTCCCCAACACCGACGACAAGCATCCGCCATTCGCACCTCCACCTCATACCCATACCCATCTCAACTTTCTTGCCTTTTCCCTCTGCCCCTTTGAACAGCCGTGCCGCGGCTGCGTGCCGTCTCACGCCGTGATGCATGCGCGGCTGCGCGGCTTCCATCATCCACCTCCTATCACCTTGCTTGTCCCCTCCAGCTCCAGCCAATCCCATCGAATGCTGTCATCCTGTGGGAGCCTTTGTTGACTAACGACCTTTTCTGTCACCACCTACAGTTTCTCAGAGAATACAAATTGGTCGTGGTTGGCGGCGGTGGCGTAGGCAAATCGTGCCTGACCATCCAGCTGATCCAGAGCCACTTTGTCGACGAATACGATCCAACAATTGAAGGTGCGTATCCTCCCATTCGCCTTCGCCAGTCCGATACGAATTTGACGCCATGCGACATTGCTAACCTTCACCTTCTTTTCCCCTACAGATTCCTACCGCAAGCAGTGCGTCATTGACGATGAGGTCGCATTGCTAGACGTGCTCGATACGGCCGGCCAGGAGGAATACTCGGCGATGCGGGAGCAGTACATGCGGACAGGCGAGGGTTTTTTGCTCGTCTACTCGATTACGTCGCGCCAGAGCTTCGAGGAGATCACGACGTTCCAGCAACAGATTCTGCGCGTCAAGGACAAGGACTACTTCCCCATGGTCGTGGTCGGCAACAAGTGCGATCTCGAGTCCGAGCGCGAGGTGACCAGACAAGGTACGTTGATGAACCGTTTGTGTTTTGGTAGACTCTGCCAGCAACTAGTGGCAGAGGGCAGGATAGCAATTGGCGTTCACAGGCGGGTTGCCGACGGCAACAAGGAACAGCAGCTAACCAACACTCACAACAGAGGGCGAGGCGCTCGCAAGATCGTTTGGCTGCAAGTTCATCGAGACGTCAGCAAAGTCACGGATCAACGTCGATAAGGGATTCTACGACATTGTGCGCGAGATCAGACGGTACAACCGCGAGGTGCAGGGCTACTCCACCGGCAGCGGCACCTCAAACGTCGGCGGCCCGTCAAACAAGATCGAGGTCAGCGACAACGACTCCGAGGCAGGGTGCTGCTCCAAGTGCATCCTGATGTAAGCGGCTCCGGGTCGCGCGTACGGTAGGGGGGGGCGTGATAGACGGAAGGCTATTTGGGCCCCGTTGGGTGGATATCGAATGCGGTGGCAGAGGACGACGCCGACGTCGACGACAACAATCGCGACAAAATACAAGCAACATCAACCACAACGACATAGCGGGAGGGGGCAGTAAACGACACGAGACGTCTTCATTCGAACATCAACGGCGGGAACATACATCGGATTTTTTGTTTCGAACCCGGGCATGTCGATACACTGTCTTTGTCTCGTGCGCAGGCAACCGGAGCATTGTTCAGACTGAAAAGTCTTGCAGCTTCACCTGCCAGCCGCTCTGGAAAGCACGGCTGGCAGACGGCGATGGGCGCCAGTGCCCAAAGCTGGTTTTGCCGCACGCACATCGTCCCTTTTTGCTACTGTCTTATGCGACGCTGCCAACGGGGAAGAGAGATCTTTGCTGATTTCCTCTTTATTGCTCCCCCGTTTTTTTCTCTCTTTTTTTCTATTTATTTGGTTCCATTTGCCTGTCTATGGTTTTTATTAGACGCCCGCCCAGAGTTGCTCACCAGCCGAGTCTCATGTTTATTCATTTATTTCCTCTTTTTTTCTGTCATCTGCGTCACTTTTTTGGTATTTTTGGCACAAGTCTTTCCTATTTCCCCTCTGTTTATCTCTATTTATTTTATTATCATTTTTACTCTTACTTTCCTGTTTTCCCTCCCTTCTCTCGCATGTCGTCTATCCCTCTCTATTTCTTTTTTCTTTGTTTGGCGAAAAGTACTCAATGAAAGAAAAAGGGTTCCAAAACAAAACTACATGTGCAACAAGTGCAATTTTGTTCAATGGCTGAAAGCGGCCTTGACCAGTGAAATGACAGAACAAAGGAGGCTCGCTGGACAGTGAATAAAGCATGCGCAGTATGCGCGGCACTGCAACAGCACAGGTATAGTCGGAGTGTTCATGAACTTGGACATGGATGTCGATGTGGACGTGAACAAGAATGTCACGATGTATACGCTGCAGAGCATCAAGTTGTTGTTCGCACGTGAACATGTCCACACACAGCTCGTTTGCATAAAAGTCTCGCCATGATGTCGTCTTCTGGTTTTTCTTTTTTCTTTTTCTCCTCATCCTCTCCAGATCTCCGACATTCAACACCAGCACTCAACAATTATCCGCTCATACTTCTCAACCGACATTGCACTTCTTTTCGTTCACGATCTTGATCTCAGTTGACAGAATGAGCGGCGACAACAACGACAGCAACTTCAACGGTGGCCGGATCCCGCGGCCGGAGAACCGTATTAACCGCTTCCAGCTCGCGTACGTCGCCCACATCCATGGCCTACCCCCTCGGATGCAGGCGGCCCCGCCGCCTCAGCCGCTCGACCATCCCAACCAGCCACTGGTGCTGCCGGTGATATATGTTGCCGGTGACGGTGGTGACGGTGACGGCAACGACGGTGATGGTGGTGACGGTGCCAACAACAACATCCCTCCTCCGCCGGCCCCTCGTGACCAGAGTAGTGTCCGGGGTGGTCGGGGTGGTCGGGGTGGTCTGGGTGGCAGCAGCCGGGGTGGCCATTCGGGAAGTGGCCAGCCGGCTCCTTCATCTTCCTCGTCTTCCTCTTCCTCTGCCGCCCCCCCGCCCCCCAACGACAACTCCCAGCATGGCATGTTGACGCGGTCGCAGGGCCAGTCGGTGGTGGCCCAGTATGGTGCGCAGCGCGGTGCGACTGTCATTGTGCCGCGGCACAGGATGGCGCGGCGCAGCCACACCCTGCTGGCTGGTGGTGAGCAGCAGGGCAAGCAAGAGAACGAGGATGACAACGGCGACAACGCCTAGAGTGGGCGGCAGCAGCAGCCGCGGCGGCCACCACGGCTCAGCCCATCATATACTCTTTCTCTCGTAGTTCTCGTACTTCTCGTAGAGCTTCGTAGTCGACGGTCGCAGCCTTGTCAGCGAGAAGCAACACAACCCAAACGTCTCTAGAGAGAGATCGGGGACGATCATACGATCGAATGATAGATGGTAAGTGAAAGAAACGGCGCAGGTACACCGTTGTTCCGGGACCAATTCTGTAGACAAAGCACAGGTAAGTCGGTCTTGCGTATCATTACTGGTGTATCTTTGTTTCTAGTAGGCGTTCTGCTTTTTTTTTCTTGAGAAATCAATAAAACAACAAAAAAAAACGTGAATCAATTTTTAACAAAAATAATGCTGTTCCCAACAATGCAATGTGAAAACTCTCTCTGCGATGGACAATAATTAATAGTAAGCCACGGAACACAAGAATTTTGGTTTCCGTCATTTTACTTTATTTTATGTTATTTTACATTCCTTTCTTTGATGCTGATTTTCTTTCCCTTTGATTTCCCAACTACGCGACGGAAAGTAAAGGGAAAATAAAGCAAAATGTTGTAACGTTAAATTTGATTCAAATATTTTCGCAAGAAGGTAAAAGCAAATGTTAGAATATCCAGGCAATAAAACATTACAAATTATATAAATATAGGCTGAACATGCTGGCAAGATGGGTAGGATGGGTGTACAAAGACAAAAAAGACCTAACTGAAATTCAACATTCATATAAATAAAACAAAATCATCACTCCTCCCCCCACTCTCTTCTTCTACTCCCTCAAATCGGCCTCGCTCTCGCGAAAGACGCTTCGCCGCAGCTGGCCAGGACTGTCACCACCGCCGCCCTGGGCGGACAGACTGGTCTGTGACGGCGAATGCAAAGAATGCTGTTGTTGCTCCGTCTGTATTGGCGGCGTGGGCATGGGCAAGGGCGCCGGCTGCGCAGCCGCTTCTGCCGCTGCTTCTGCACCCGCCTCGGCCTCGGGAATCGGCTGTGTCTGCTGCTGATGCTGCTGCTGTTGCTGCACAACACCCGTCACGGACGGCGGGAACTGCGCACCAAGCGGAGAGACGGCGCCAGAGAGGTTGAGACTATTTCTTTGGTAGCCAGTCGTGCCCACTGCCGACGACACACCGGACGTGGCCGACAGCCCGCCCTCGCTGCCCTGGCGCAGGTGGCGGCGGTCTTGTTCGCTGATATCGGAGACGCCGGACTCGCGGGCTGCCGAGTGGGCGACGGACTGTGGTGGCGGTGCCTGTTGTTGCTGTTGCTGTTGCTGCTGCTGGGGAGGAGCAACAAATTGCGGCGCCTGACCCAGCGAGGGCGAGTCGGCGTGGGCGACCACCGGCGGCTGCTGCGTCTGCTGAGGGAGATGGCCATAACTGCTGTTGCTGCCATGGTTGGCTACGTTGCTTCCATGATGCAAAGGACTCTCCAGTTCGGCCGACGACGAGGGCACGCTCTGGTAGTAGGCGCCGCCGCGCATCACTCTGCTGCTGCTGTTGGCGTCGGTGGTGACCGACGACGCAAAGTCGGACGAGCCGGGCAGCTCGGCGCGGTACTTTGTGTCGGCAATCATCTCGGAGATGTACGTGTTGTCAGCCTCGACGGCGGGTGCGGCCGGCACAGGTTGAGGGTAGAAGTGGCCCTGCTGGCCCTGGCCCGAGTGCTGGGCAGCGATGTTGGCGGCCTGCAGCTGCTCCATCTCGGGCGAAATGGGCGTGCTGCTGCTGTACTGCCCGCCGTAGCTCTGGGTGCGCCCGCTGTGGCCGTTGCTCGTGCTGTTGGGATCATCGTACGACGACGTCGCCGGCGTCGACGCGTGCTTGACGCTCGGCTGGGCGCGCAGCCACGAAAAGACAAAGTTGCGGCCCGTGTCGTAGGTGGCGACGCTCTCGGTGCCGGGCAGGCCGCTGCCGCCGACGGGGCCGGTGCCGCGGCTGGAGCGACGGCCGCCCGCGCCGCTGTTGGTGCCAGCGCTGCCGTACATGAGGACGCGACGGCGGCGGTACAGGACAAAGCCGACGGCAACGGCCGTGATAAGAATGAGCCCACCGAGGACACCGACAAGGGGCGCCACGAACTTGGGCGTGTGGTGGCCGCTTGTCGCGGACGTTGCCGGCGCGTCCGGGTGGGTGTTGTTGGGCGCGGAGGTGGCGCTCGCGTTGAGCGGATAGGGGTAGTAGGAGGTCAGCTTGGACGTCGGGTAGGCGGTCGCGAACACCAACTTGAGGCCCGTGGCGGCCCACCCGCCCGATGCGGCAGGAGCCGTCGCGGTCGCCCCACCCGTGCCGCTGCCGCCAATGACTTTGACGACGGCGTCGGGCACGCTGTACTCGGACCACTTGGTGGGCGTGTACTCGGTCATCCAGGACGCCGACGACAAATTAAAAATCTGCACGATGCCGCCGCCGAGGCAGCCGGCAGACTCGCCGTCCTGGGGCGTGTAGCCGCCGACGACAAACATCTGGTCCGGGTAGGGCGCGACGCACTTGTGGCCGGCGCGGCCGTGCGTGGACGCGTCGGTGCTTTCATAGACCTGTGTCCACGTGAACGACGGAAGGGACAGCACCCAGACGTCGTCGTTGAACGAGCTGCCGACGTTAATGCCGTCGAAGCCGCCATAGTAGTAAATGTTGAAGCTGGAGGCGTCGGCGGCGGCGGCGACGACGGCGCAGGCACGCGCGCGCTGGCCCAGAGTCGACCCGCCGGTGGTCGGCTGCTTGTACCACGTCTTGGTGGCGACGTCGTAGACGTCGAGCGTCGTGAGGAACGTCGGGCTGGCGGCCTTGCTGGCGGCCTCATTCTCGGACTGGCCGTTGACCGACACCCACTCCGGGTCGACGACGCCGCCAATGGCGACCAGAATGCCGTGCGCGCCCACGGGTACCCACACGAGCTCCGGGTTGGCGCGGCCGCTGACGGTGGGGGGCAGCGTGACGTTGTTCCAGGTCTCCTGGTTCTGCGTGGCCATGTCGAGCGTGATGAGCGTGTTGGACACGTTAATGGCGGTCAAGGAGTCGTTGATGGATACGGTGTAAATGGGGCCCCACGACGGGCTGCGCAGGCCCGAAAAGTACCACGCCTTGTTCTCCGAGGGCGCGCTGGCGGCGCCGCCGTAGGCGACGTACCTCGTCAGGTTCGTTGGGAGGTCGACATTAAAGAAGCCCGGCCGGAATGCCGGCTTGTCGACGCCGTACTGGTCCGCCTGGTAGAGCTGCGCGGCGTCGCTGTCCGGCATGCTGTACTGTGCCGTGTTGCTCAAGAGTCCACCATACAAGAACCACTCGTCGTCGTTGGCCAGCATGGCGCCGTCATAGTAGTTGGGCGCAATGTTGTTGGCGCTGGTGCCAGCGGACACCTTGTAGAGCATGCCCATGTCGGCCGTTAGGTTGTCCTTTGTGGCAAACGGCACGCTAAAGTTGAGCGTGTAGACGATGCCAAGCGGGTTCTGGTCACTCGTGACGGCGCCGTACGAGCTGTCGTTCATGCCGGGGAGCCACCGCACGGTGCCGCCGTCAATGTAGAGGGTGTCGCGGACGACGGCGGCGCGCGGTTGTTCCCAGAAGCACATGGTGGCGTTGATCTGGCCAGGGACCCAGCCAGAAGCCTGGGCGGAGGCCGACGCGACGAGGCCGGACACCGCGAGGAGGGAGGAGAGCAACTTCATGGTGGGAGAGAGAGAAGGAGGAGGGGAGAGAGACGGGGAAGAAGGCGGGTGTATAAGACGGACAGGGTCCGCCCTGTTTCACAGACGATCGGGATGAAGCCGCATAGGAGGAGGGCACAAAAATTAATTTGATGATGATTGATGGGTGGGAGGGGAAGATGAAATAAAAAAATAAAAATAGATTTAAAGAATAAAAAGAAAGGGAAAAAAGACACCCAGTGAATTTGAGGTTTACGTTGACAGCCGTGTCGTGTCGGTGGAGGGGGACCCGCGATCTGGGGGGCTAGGATGCACAAGAAAGCACAAGAAAGCACAGGAAAACTGCAGTCGCCGATCCAGGTTGGCAAGAGAAGGCAGAAAAATAATAATAGAGCAAGAGAGAGACAAAGGCGGAGGACGGAAAAGGGAATTTCAGAAGGTGGCAGAGGGAAGCAGAGGCAGGGTCAACAGTGGACTAGGACCAATGGCCAGCCAGGGTAGGATTATCTCACAGGCAGTGGACTCTTGGGTCCGGTCGGCTTGCAGAAGGACCCATGCACGGCGGACGCCGTACTGCACGCCACGGTTGATCCTTGGGGATAGGTGGAGGGTGGTCAACAGTGAAGGCTGCTGGAAATTCTGGAGAGAGGCAAGGGGTGGTGGAGGAGGAGAAGGAGGAGAAGGATGGCGGCGAGAACAGATGAAAACGACGGAAATGGAAGGAGAGGGAAGAGAGGAGAAAACAAACAAGCGGACGATCCGATGGCGAAAGACTACAAGATTCGAAAGACCGAAAGACGCGAAAGACGCAAAGGACGCAAAAGACCAAAAGACAGAAAAGATAGAAAACATAGAAAAGCCAGAGAACGATAAAAAAGACGCCCAACTTCACATCCGACACCCTACAGCAGACTATCGTCGGGCCAAGATCTTGGGAGAAGGGCTGGACAGGGCCAGAAATCGGAGAAGAGGTGGGCGTGGATGTGGAGGAGGACGAGTGGAGGAGAGGAGAGGAGTGGGAGTGGGAGTGGGTGGATGGCGGAAGAGGCTTGGATGCTGTTGGCCGTGTTGGATGGTGGCGATATGCAGCTCTGTAGTGGAGGGTGGTGAGAAGAGGGAGGAGAGTGGGCGATGAGAGGGCGGATGAGAAGAAAACAGAGCAGAACTGCAGTTTACGGAGCATGCATGGCAAAGTGCAAGGAAGAGGAGAGAAAAAAGAAAAAAGTAAAGGGTGGACACAGCGACGTACACGGACTTACACGAGTAGTGGGTATTGCGGTACAGGGCACTAACAAGGGTTCAGCATAAGTAAGTTACTATTCAGGGTCTTTTAACATGGTTTACTGGGACTGTCGTGTTCATAGGGCATATTAGACGGCTTCTCGGGCATATTGCAGGGCCCTGTGTATATTACGCCGCATCTGACAGGGCTTCTGACAGGGCCAGCTCGTAAGATACATACTTGTAATGTATGACAATGGATGGTGGATGGAAGACGGGTGAGAAAATAGGAAAACGTGGTGGTTGGCAGACAAGGATGTGCGTGCTGTGTTGGTGTTGATGAACTGAAGATAGGAGGGCTGGGGGCGTTGTTTCCCGTCTTCGTGCCCTGTTTGTTTCCTTCTTTCCTGAGTTGTTCTGTTTTCGGCCCTCTGTTTTTACGATCACAGGGACGGACATTTTTCTTCGATTTCCCGGGCAGCATGCCTCTTTGAGTCTTATTCTGGATTGGGCCTTTTCTTCTCCTCTTCTCTTCTCGCTTTATCTCGCTGTTCGCCACTTCAGCCTCGTGGGCCAGTAGCCAGTGCCACGCTTTTGGCTTTTGGGCTTGCACTGGCCTAGCTGGCCTGTCTTGGCGGCCCTCCACAGAGGCAAGATACAACTATTGTCGGACTTCGGGGTAGAGGAGGGCGGAGAGCCAAGGGCGGATGACGGCGGCGGCGACGGCGTCGGACGACGGACGAGCGTGAGAGATGTTTCCTCTTTTGTGTATGCCAATGCCTGCCAAGAGTGCCAAGGGGAAGAAAGAGAAACGCGGGAGAAGAAGAAACGAAGAAATTAAGAAAAAGGACGAAATCGACAAAGTAGGAAGGATATCAACAGTAACCCAACTAAAGAAATCAACAGAAAACAAGCCAACCGACAACAACAACAGCAACAACAAAAACAGACGTTAGACTACCAACACCCAGAAACAACAGACTCACGGTCTCCGGAGTATTCACAGTCTCGACCCAGTCTCACGCCGTCCAATTTCGTGCCTCTCCACCGAGAGATCCCTGCTCGCGAAACAGACATGACTGGCAGACGGAAGATGGAAGAAAACAGAGAATACCAACAATCAGACACTCCTCCACGCCGTATGTCGTACAAGTAGTCCGTAATTACTCCTCCTTTCGCCTTGCGCCTCATCTCCAGCGGCGCACAGCTGACGGGCGACGGGCGACAGGCGACGGACGACGGACGATTGATCACTGACAAATGTATTTTTGTATTTCCGTACTTACGTCGGGCACGTCGTATTTCGTGCTTTCGTGCAGAGTTGCACGGGAGAGTCCCCCGCTTGTCTTTTCCTCTTGTTTCTTACCGTCAGCAGACGACCCTCCCACCTTCGCCCACCTTTACGGTTCCACCGACGGTTGAGACCGTGGTCGACTCGGATCTTACGAGGGTGGCCGCCTTGTGAGTGGCCCGCGTGGGTGGTGGGTGGTTTGGTGGTCGGGCCTGAACGTTCCTGGTCTAGTTTAGCATGGCCTGGCCTGGCCTGGCCTGGCCTAGTGGCTGGTCCCTTTCTGTGTTCTTTTTCCTTCTTTTCTCTCCTTCTCTTTCATCACCAACAAGCCTGCCTCCTCCCTTTTCGACCAATGCTGTTTGCGGCCATTGCCACGAGCATTCAGACAAAGAACAATACGAGTACAGAACAGGAGGGAGATGCCGTTTTTTTCTTCTTCTTTTTTCATATCGTTATTCTCCCTTTCTCTCGTCTCCCTCATCTTCTTGTCTCCCACTTTTCGTCTCTGTCAGCTGACGCGCTACGCCGTCTGGGACACGACGGACACGACGGACACGATGAGCACGATCCTTTCTGTCTGACACGGGCGGGCCTCTGGCGCCCATCGTGTCGGTCGTGTTCATCGTGTCCATCGCGGTCCCCAAAAAAGCAAATGAGCCTCCTGCGCTACTGTTGTATCGCACGTCGCAGTGCATCCGTTGCAGCGCACTGCCCTGAAAGGATTGCAGGTTCATTTAAGCTATGGGGCAGGGCAGGCACGGTGTTCTGGCAGCGGTTTGCGTTTCATGTTTTGTGTCTTGCGTGATGGCGAGCAGAGCCTCCTCTTTTTTTTTTTTTCTTTCGTTCTTTTCTTTCTTTTTTCTTCTCTTTCTTTTTTTTCTCTTTTCTTTTCTTTTATCTTTCTCTCCTTTCACAGCGTCCCTTCGCTCCTTCCCTCGCACGCTTCCCGATCCCCACCCGCCGACACCGACCGCACGATTCTGCCCTATGCTGACTGCAGGAAGAGGCGAGGGGAGGAGAAAGACGAACAACAAAGCGAAAAGAAGCGCAATGGGAGTCTGTCCGTCTTGGGTAGGATGGAAGGATTTGGGAGAAGTATCGTCGGTACCTCTTCGTAGTCGCAGCCCATCGCGTGGAAAGGACACAGAGACAGTGCGCGCACTGTAGAAAGAAGCTCATTTAAGCTTTTTAGAGAGCCTCAGGGAAGGCTCCACAGTACGAGTTACGAGCCTGTTGTCAACTCAAAACGGGCTTGCACAAGTACTTGTGCAAGTACGAGTACGGAGTACCTGTAAGATACTTGTACGGACATGTGTTGTGCAGGTACTCGTAAAACAGCAAAACGGGACGGCAGGTGCTGGCCGCCCTAAGCCTTGAGCCCTCCTGTTCAGGGTCGTGCAACCGGTGAGCCCGCCATCGCGCCTGCCCGCCCTGTGGAAAAAGGAAAACAGGCGAGACACAGCAGCGACTCCTCTTCTTTTGACTTCTCCTCCTCAACGTCGCACTGTCTTGCAGCTCCGCCCAAGCTCGACAACACCCCCATGTCTGAATGCAACCCAAGCCAACCTCTCGGATGGACCATGCCATAAATGGTTAGCCTCTCAGTAAAGCGGCCAACCAGAGAACGACAAACAACAGGGACCCTGAAGCCCTTCCCAGCCCGCCCACTTGAAAAGTGGAGAGAGAAGGCACGTCGCTTTTTCTTTCGCCTGGGTCTTGTCAACCTCGCAGCTCTCGGCGCGGCACCTCGAAGGAAGAAAGATCGGTGAGACGAGAGAGAAAGCAGACGCAGAGAACAAGACGACTGACAAAAAAAAAGAGGAAAAAAAGACGCACAGCTTCTGGGCGGCTGCATGGCCCGGCCGGCAACAAGACTAGACTGGAGACTGAGACAAGAAGAGACAGAACAAAAGGGAGAAGACAAGACAAGAAGACAGACAATCGACGACCACCGACACTCGTGGCTTGTTTCGAGATGGACTGCGATGGATGGATGGCTGGAGGGCTGGAGGGCTGGATGGCCACGAGAAAAAAGGACCAAGCCCTCCCAGCCCATCCTCCTAAAAACGCCACAATCGGTGATCGGGCGGGTTTTCCGCGTGCGAGTGCGTGTGTGCCCCATCTGCCCTGCGCATCTGCCCTGCGACATGCACTAGCGGAGGGTCGTTTGGAGTTGATCGTGTCTTTGTACGTTGAGATTTTTTTCTTTTTTCTTCTTCTCACGATCCGGCCGTCCAATGCCTCGGCGAGTCCGGGGCTGACTTGCAACAGCCAGCTATCATCTTTCACATGGACAGACCATTGAACACTATGGGAGTCGACGGGCGGGGAAACCCGAACGAGCTTGTTTTCCCGGTACTCCGTCAGCATCTAACAACTGGACTTGTTCTGAACAACGTCTTACAACTGCACGCACTCCGTACTGAGTATACATTGCAAGGCAACTTTGACTTACGACGTACATCGCTCTCCGCGACAACATAACGGCCTGCACAACTTGAAAAGCCTTGGAAAAGCCAAGACGCCAATCCAACCGGCGGGGATGGACCCAATCCAGTGATCGCTGGTGAGAAGCTTCTTTCTTCCTTTTTGATGCTTCCTTCTCGATGCACTTTCTCCTCTTTCTTTTGCCCTCTTCCTGCTGGCGGGCGACCGAATCGACCCTGGATTGCGGAAACGGACAACGTTGCATCGCGCACGCATCGCTTCCAGCGTAGGCCAAGGACCCCGCGTTCGCTTGGGCGCTTGGGAGAGAGAAGAGGCAGATACGAGTTACGATGTGCGTTGTGAAGCTCCGTAAAAAAGAAAGAAAGAAAGAAAACAGGTTTGCCCATAAATAAAGTGCGCCGTGGATAGGCTGCGGCCCAGCCACGTCAAAGTGCGGCCGGCTGATCGCAAGACGAGGTGAGAGCCGAACACTCAGCCACGTCTGAGGTGAGAAGTTTCTGAGTCGCAGTTGGAGTGAGGAGTGCGGCCGGCTTTCAGCTTCTCGGGGCAGATGTCGATCGATCACAGCATCCCCACGCTCTACTCCGTACGTCTGTCGGTCCTTCATTTTGCAGGTTCCTTTCAGTTCCCTTCACTTCCTGTCCCGGCTTTTTACCTGGTAGGGAAGAGTGGTGTTCGTCAAGGCAAAAGCAGCCGCAATTGTGCGATGTTGACATTGGGGGCCAACAGACAAAGTCCAAAAGCAATTCCCCTGCCGTCTCTGGCGGCCGTGTGACAGGAGTCGCCCTTTCCGCCAATACTTGGACGTGCGTGTACTTGCATTTACAGTGAATGGCGACTTCGTTTCTTGTACCTTACAAGTACAGAGTAATGGCTATCGTCCGTCGTACGGAGTAAGTGACTTGAGTGCCTTCTTGCGTGACGTTGGTGTGGAGACAGCGCCTATCCTTCTCTCTCTCTCACTATTTCCTGCAACGATCCCTGCAATCTCGGTTTCTGCGTAATTGCACTGATTCTCCAGTCTGTGCCTTTTGTTGTGCCTGCGTGCTGCGGTGCTGTCCCCGTTCCTGCTTTTTCATGTCTGTTCCTGCTGCTCCTCTGCACTCCGCCTGACCATTTTGAGGCTCTGTTCATTTGTTTTCATTTGTACTTCGTGCGGAGTATCTATTCATGTCTTTTCATATGCTTCTCCATGTGTCTGTGTCGGTGTCGGCCCTTTCCATTTTTAATTTATGTTGATTTCTTACTCCCTTCACTTGTCGGGCACCCCTCCTTTCTCGCATCATCATGCAGTTTACGCCGTGCACCCTTTTCTTTTCTTTTGTCTGGTTCTCCCGTCTCTTTCCTCTTCCCCTCCTTCCACTGTCGGTCCACCGGTGGGCGCCTAAAATAAGAAGCATCCAGCTTTTGGTGCTGTGTTGGGGCTGGGCAGTGTGGCTGGCACGTTGTGCGTATTCCGTGCTCGCTTGCTTGCTCTTGGACTCGTCCCCGATTCGGCGGGTTTTGCACATCTGCACATCTGCGCATCCACGCACATCCACGCACATCCCCGCTGACTTTGTGTTTTTCTGTCCTGGCTCTCTTGGCTGTCTTCTGTCATGAATTGACCCGACCAGGACAAAAGACCCGCCGAGTGGGCAAGCTCGACAGGGGTTTGTCGATGTTCCCTGTCGTCTGTCTGCTGTCTTGCGCTTTTCGTCCGTTTGTTCTCTTTCTCTTTTCGCCCTCCCTCTCCCGTGCCCACAGAAACAAGGCTTGCGTTGACTTGCCTTCCCTTCCCTTGTTTGCTCTCTATTTTCATTTTCCTGGGTCCTCCTTTCCGCTCCTTTTCTTTGGGTCCCTTTCTTGTCTTTGGTCCCTTTCTTGGGTCTCCTTCCAGGGCCCTCTAAATCTCACGCCTCCCCACACGGATCCTCGCAATTAATTATCTGACATTTGCCATTGTTTTGGTGTGCAAGCGTGCCTCTGTCTGCCATCGCCCGGTCCCATCGCCCTCCATCGCCCATCCGCAGCATCCTTCGCCAGCGCGGCTGGCCCTTCCTTCGCTTGTTTCGTCTGTGCTCGTTTGCACCGTATCCCCTTTATGCCAGCGTATTTTCTGTTCCCTTTGGCCCCTACCGTCATTTCCTCCTATTGTTTTTTTCTTCTTCTTTTCTTTTCTTCTTTTTTTCTTTTGTCTTCCTCTTACTTTGCTCCTATTTTTGGATCTCATTTACCTCGAAATATTCTCCATCTTAGGAACCGTATACCGTATGTCGTATGCCGTATGCGCCGTATGAAGCACAAGACAGCACTCTGCATCGTAGCCAATTCCACCTGTTCTTCTTTTCCTTCTTTTCTTGCCCACCCTTCCGCCGCTTGCTCCAAGCACACCTGCACACAAACTCCCCTGTCATGGCCCGCAGGCCCTTTGCTCTTTGTTCGCTTGCCTGGCGTCTTTCGTCCCTGGCTTGCGTCAAGCTAGCAGCCCTTCTTTTCTTCGTTGCCGTTTCTCTGTCCGGCGCTCTGCCTTCTCTTTTCTTCCCTTTTCGAAATGGTCTCCATATCGCGTCCGCCCATCGGTTCCGAATGCGGTCCTCGCAGCCAAAGCTTCTCGCATCTGGATCTGCATCCATTGCATCTAGCTCGGGTCAAGTCAAGTAAAACCAAGTGCAACGGCCAACCCAACTACACGTTACGAGCATCTGTGCTACACCACGCTTCTCGTCTTCGTTTTTTGTCCTCCCTTGCTTGAAGCTCAATGCGTTCAAGTGTTCAACTTGATGCTTGACGCATTCGTATGTTTTCTAGAAAAGCACTCGGTCCCAAACGGAGCTCTCTTCTCCCTTCCCGCAGCGCATGCGAGCCAGGATCCAGCTCGACACAATATTTGCACGTTTTACACGCTTTGCCGTCAAAGCTGCCCATTCACCCCTCGTCCCACCACTCGCTCTCTTTTCTTCTTTTCTTTACTTCTTTTCTTCTCCCCTCTCCTCCTTCATGCCTCGTTTCTTGGCCTTGCCGAAATCGAATCAAAGCCGAACGAGGCTGCAGCTGATGTTCGCGGGAGGCAGGCAGACAGACAAACGGACAGTAAACAAAAAGAAAACCCGAAAAAATAGGACGCCCCAGCCGCTACAATAAATCATAGCCCTTTCGCCCTCTCCACTTACACCCATTGTCATGTCCGTCCTTCGCCCACAATCGGAGATACTCGCAACTTACCTGCACCTTGTTGTGCCCTCCACGGTTGTATCTCACTGACAAGAGACTTACGTCGTAATACTCCATCCACCCCCCTCTTTGGGCACCCCTGTCCCTAGAAAAAAGAGAGAAGAGGAAAAAAAAAAAAAGAAAAAAAAGAAAGACTCATAAGAGGAAAACTGCCTGGCAACAGCCTCAACCGCCCCGCCTCCTCGCCCCCCCCCCCCCCCCCATCGGGAGCACTCCCGCTCATTTTTACCATTTTTCTTTTTCTTTCCTTCGGCTTTGGGCTGAGGCTCTCGTAGTGGTCTCCCCTGTGGCCCCCCCTTGGACCTCCCCTTGGACCTGCCCTCCGCGTGGCCTCTCATCCTTCGCCATCCTTCTGCCTCAACTGCCTTTTTGAACAAGCTTACCTGCCTGGTCTGGTCCTGCCCTACCGACAGCTGCCCTCCCCCCCATATCCATACCCATACCCGGACCACATATATGACCCAAGCTGCATGAGCCGCCCCAGGTCTGTCTGTTTGTCGTCTTGTTGTCAGTCTTCCTCTGCCCCCCTGCCTGTCAACCTAGCTAGTTTCCTTTCTGTACTGTCGTACTCCGTACTTGCGCTCTCTTTTACTTCTTTCCCTCTCTCCTCTTTTTTTTCTTTCTTCTTTCCCTTTTCCTCTCCTTCCCCATTCCTTTTTCTACTTCACCTTCTTTTTTCTTCTTTCCTCCTCCTCGCCCACCCTCCTCTTCCAGACAATCGTTTACCAGACAAAACAAAAAAAAACACATTCGTTTGTGTTCCCAACGAAGCTTTCCTCAAGCTTCGACCGTTCGTTAAGGAGGAGAGAAGACCACAAAATCACAAAAAAAAGAAGACGCCCATAAGATGACCCGCTCATCACTCTGGCAGCTGGCCAGCCTGCTGCTGGCCGCATCGCCGCTCGTGGCGGCCGACACCGCCAGCGCCGCCAACTCGACAACGTACAACAGCCCCGTCAACACCGACGGCCGGGGTGGCGGCAACGGCAACAACGGCGGCAACGGCGGCAACGGCAACAACTGCTACCCGGAGACGATCACCGAGTACTGCACCGTGACCGAGTGGAGGACCAAGACGGAGACCTGCTACGAGACAGTGACCGTGTCCGTTCCTGTTGTGTCCGTCTCCACCGAGACCATCACCAGCGTCGAGATCAAGTCCAGCGTCGCCTACGAGACCGACTACGTCACGTCCACCGAGACCGACTACAGTTCTTATGTGGTTGTAAGTTGATTTGCCCTCCCTATTTAATTTTGAACCGCGCTGACTTTTAGTCCTACCCTGTCACGGTTGTCGTGACGGAATGCGCCGGTGCTGCCGCGTCGCCCACGCCTTCGGGCTACTACCGCAACCGCCGGGTCGTAGAGGGTGACGGCGAATACGAGTGCGTCGTGTCCACCCAGGTCGTGTGGAGCACCACCACGGTGACCTCCACGCAGCCGGCGTCGACTCTGCCGGCGTCCACGGCGACGGTCACCAGCGACGTCGAGCACGACGTCAGCGTGACCATCACCCTCTCCGCCTCGACCATCACGCTCTCCGGCACCACCATCACGCAGCCCGCGTCCACTGTCACTCTTCCCGCGTCGACGGTCACTGACATCGTCTCCAGCATCGAGACCGATGTCGAGTCGGTCACTGTGTCGCTCCCCGCATCGACTGTTACGCTGCCTGCTTCGACCCTCACCCTGTCGGGCACCACCGTGACCATCCCTGCGTCCACGCTGACCCTGCCCGGCTCGGTGACGACGCTTCCTGGCTCGGTGACGACGCTTCCTGGCTCGGTGACCACGCTGCCCGGCTCGGTCGTGGTCATCACGTCCACGCTGCCCGAGTCTACCACCACCTTCACCCAGCGCGGCAGTGACACTACAGTGACGGTCACCTCGACCATCCCCGCCTCCACCGTCGACATCACCGTCACCAGCACGCTCATCGAGCCGGAAGAGACCGAGACCATCACGACGACAGCCACCTTGACCATCAGCACGTGCGCCGCGCCGTCCAGCAGTGGCGAGGCCTTTGCCACTCTCATCCCCAGCAGCGACCTCACCTGGGGCTGCGCTCCTGGCTTCGTCTGCAGCCCGAAGAAGCCTGAGGGCTGCAACCTGTTCGCCGACTCGCCCGCCGACACTTTTGTGTGCCAGCCCGAGGACTGCATTGCCGCGCCCTCCTTCCCCATCGTCGACTGGCCCGTCAACACGACCTCGTACTACCCGCCCACCGAGGGCTACTTCAACCTGGCGCCGCCCGCCTTTGGTCTGTCGTACGGCATCTTTGAGGAGGAGTTTATTGTCGAGGAGATTGGCGGTCACGTGTTCACCGTGACCACCGGCACCTGGCTGACCCAGTCCACCATTACCCACTACCCGCTGCCGTCGTCCGCGTCTTCCTCGTCGGCCGCCATCTCCACCTACCCGGTCGGCAAGCGCGACGCTCCTTTCCTCGCGGAGCGTGGCGCCCTCTTCAAGCGCGACGACACCATCATCCCCGCCGTCTGCTTCGACGTCTGCAACGACGCCTACCTCGAGGCCCAGTCTGTCGGCAAGACGCCCGGCCTCTGCTCCGCCACCTCGCCCTTCATGGACTACTACAACGGCTGCAACTCCTGCGTTACGAGCAACACCGCCCAGGGCAAGCTCTCCACCAAGGCTTACCTGGTCCAAAAGTTCGGCCAGTTCCTCGATTACTGCGCCACCGTCCCGGCCACCTCGCAGTCCTCCGGCTCCCCACCCCAGTCCGAGCAGTCGGGCACGCCCACCTTTGTCTCGTCCGCCCAGAGCGCCCCGGCCAGCATCTCCAGCCCGCCGGTCGTGATCCCGCCCTCGAGCGGCGGAAGCGGCAACGCCGGCGCGCCCACGCCGAGCTCGCAACCCGCGCAGTCGTCGCCGGCTCCCCAGTCGTCGCCTGCGCAGTCCATCCCGCCGCAGTCCTCTCCCCCTGTGCAGTCCTCTCCTCCTGTGCAGTCCTCGGTTCCCGTGCAGTCCTCGGTTCCCGTGCAGTCCTCGGTTCCTGTGCAGTCCTCGGTTCCTGTGCAGTCCTCGCCCCCGGTTCAGTCCTCGGTTCCCGTGCAGTCCTCGGTTCCTGTGCAGTCCTCGCCCCCGGTTCAGTCCTCGCAGCCTGCCCAGTCCTCGCCTGCGCAGCAGTCCTCTCCTGCTCAGTCGAACCCTGCCCAGAGCACTCCCGCCCAGTCTACCCCTGGCCAGCCGTCGAGCTCCGTCGGTGGTGGCGGCGGTGGCGTTGGTGCCGTCTCCAGCTCCAGTCCCGGTTCTTCCCCGAGCGGTCCTGCTTCTGCTTCTGTTGGAAGTGGCGGCGGTGCCGGCTCTGGCTCCTCTGTTTCATCTGGTGCCACCCCTGCCAGCAGCAGTGCAGGTGCGGGCACTGGTGGCAACACCGGCTCCAGCCCGGGTACCGGCGGCGGCAGTGGGTCGTCTGCCAGCAGTGGTGCGGCTGCGACCGGCTCTGGTGCCGCTTCTGGCAGCTCCGGTACTGGTGCTACTGGTACGGCCACGGGCGCTGGCTCGAGCAGCACCGGCGGTTCCGGCTCGGGCAGCGGTTCCGGCTCCGGCTCTGGCGGTGGAAACGGCACCGTCTCCACGGGCTCCTCCACTGTCTCGCCCACGCCGTCCATTGTGACCGTCAACGCCTCGTCCCGGATGGGTGTGGCGGCCGGTCTGACATCTGTCATGGCTGCCTTCTGTGCGATGGTATTCCTGTTGTAAGCCACAGAGGGTGATTATTGGTTTTTTTTGCTTTTGCATTTTACGTTACATTACTTCACGTCACTCCTTAATGTCTATTTGCATTTGAACAAGCGGCCCTTTTTTTTTTACGACAAAACAATTTATGATTAAGATCGAGCGCAGTGAGAGAAAAAAAGAACGAAGAAATGAAGAAAAAAATATACTTCATGGAGGATGCGAGGGTACATACTTTGAGTGGAGAGCATTTTGGATTCGGGGAGAATAGAGACGAGCGTGCTGTTTTTCTTGTCGCGAAATTAATACTAGTGGGAGACGAAGTCGCAGTGGAAGGGAAGCATTTGGTTTTGGTTTTGGTCTTATTTTGGTTTTGATTTTGATTTGTGCTTGTTTGGATATCGCACGGGTCACATCCCCTTGTGTCACGGGTTTCTGGGTTTTACTTTTTGTGCACACATTTGTGCAGTTCGCATCTTTTTACCCCTTTCCCCCCTTTCTACTCTTATAATTCTTTCATTCCTTTACAAGAAAGCCTAGATACCCTCTCTGAAGAGAAGAGCACCCTACCTCGTACACAATTGAGAATTACTGTTTTTTAAAATGTATTGCTTTGAGCTAGGTGAACTTAATTTGAGATTGAGAGATTGTATTGTACAAGGTCGACCTGTTTGACATGTTTAACTATGGTACTTGTCTGCAGACACTACCCAACAGACAAGGTAAACGCCTTTTTGCTCCTACATAATGCTGTTGAAAACACTATCTGAACGCGCCTGGATGCTATGGATGCTCTCGATACATTTGTTATGACTTAGGCAACCCTCGTATCAACCCTCGTATCAACCCTCGTATCGATCCTCTGTAAATCGCCCTTTGGCCCATGCCCTATGCCTGGCGTCGCGCGCCGCAAGTATATATGCTGTTTTGCCCCATCATCCTCCTCCGTGTCTTGTCTTGGCCATTGCTCGCAAGACGACAAGAAAAGCTGTGAATAAAATATATAATGTATCCCAAAGAAGAAAAGGAAGAGAAGAACTCCTAAATATGAAAAGAGAAGAAAAGAAAAAAATGAAACGCCGCTCTTTGGCCTGGTGTGTTGTATATGTTGTGTATGGTTGTGTCATAATGCATCGCTTCTTTTTCCTTCCTACCGTCCACGACCTACTCCAACTGCTGGCGCCGCCGCTTCTCTGCCTCTTGCGTCTCCGCCAGCTCGTTGTCAATGAACTTGTTGAACTCGTCCGGGTTGTCGAGGTATAGGTGGTGGCCGGCGTTGCGCACAATCAGCACCTTGGCGCTGCCGTTCTCGCGCCGTTTCTCTTCGGGCGTGCCGTGCAACAGCGCCTGCACAATGCGCTGCTTGATCTTTTCTTCCGCGGCGTACCCGCCGGCCACGTCCATCCAGTCGTGGTCGCCGTACATCATCACAATCGGGAACCCGGTCTCTTTCACCTCGGGCGTCGCCGGCGTCGAAGCGGTCGCGGGCTGCGCGGGCTGCACCACCTGGCGGCCGACGTTCTGGATGCGGTTGATCACCGGGCTGCGCGCGTAGGCGCCCGGGGCCAGCAGGTACGGCAGGGCGTACTCGCCGCTGCCGCGCTGACGGAACAGATTGTAGGTGTAGGTGTGCAAGGCGTCGGCCTCGTCAGACTCCAGGTGACTGAAGCGGCGCGAGGTCCAGCCGGACACGAGGCGCGGGCCCAGCGGGCCGGACGCGCGCACGAGACTAAAGGGTGACACGTTAGCGTCCCAGAGCCAGACGAGCCAGCCCGGCAGCGGTCGGCGCTCTGGCTTGGCGGCGGGCGCGGCGGGCTTCTTGTTGTGGTGGTTGTGGTTGTAGGTGTAGTTGTGGTTGGCGGACGGGGTCGTGGATGCGTTGACGGGTGGTGTAGGGTTGCTCTCGACGACGGCATTCTGGTCCTGCGTGAACTCGCTGACGAGGGTCGATTCGTCGGGCTCGGGCATGGCGGCGCTGACGGCGTAGGGGTCCTCGGGCACGCCAACGGGGGACGCCAGGATCAGCTTGTTGAGGCGACCGGGGTACTTGATGGCGTAGGACACGGCCAGGTAGCCGCCCATGGAGTGGCCCATGAGGGTGAAGCGCTCGATCTTGCGGATCTTGCGCCACTCCTCGAGCGAGTCGATGAACCAGCTCTCGGCCTCGGTGATCTTGGCCTGCGGGTCCTTGGCGCGCACCTTGAAGGGCGGGCGCGACGAGTTGCCCATGCCGAGCATGTCGAGGGCGTACAGCTTCCAGCCGTGCCGCCGGCTCAGCGGCTCGAAGTTGCGGTAGAAGAAACCGAGGCCCGCGCCGTAACCGTGCAGCATCACCAGCGTCTCCTCGGTCTCCTCACCGACGCGCTCGATGGAGTACTCGTTGAGGGCGCGGTTCTTGCCGGACAGCGGTACCATCTGCGAGCGCCAGAGGCGCGGGCCGTAAGGGTCCTCGCCGGCAGTGCTGTTGATGGCCGAGAGGGCGGCGCCGCCGGCCTGTTGCTGCTGGGCGGTCATGCTGAGGTCGGGTTGCGAGCCGGCCTTGGCCTCGCGGATGAAGGGAACGTAGGCCAGCACACCGCGTTCGGCGGCCGATGCCGAGACACTCGACCACTGTTCTTGTTAGACGGGGGGACATGGACATGGTTGGACATGATTGGGCATGAATTCGAAAAAATCGGAAGAAAAACGCAAGACGAGAGAGGGTTACTGACCCATTGATGCACGGCATCCCGGTAGCCGAGAGGGAAGTAGGAGTTCAGCCGGGACTGTGTGCGCGCCTGCTGAGCGGCATCGGCGTGGTCGGCCTCGGTCTGCGACACGGGCCGTTCCTCGGACCGCGAGCGCGGCTGCGTCTGGGACTGGCTGGCCATGGCGGAGCGGCGGAAGTTGCGCGCGGCGACGTTGGGTTCGGAGGTGAGACGGAAGACGCGGACGGTCGCAGCGGCGGGAGCCGGTGGTGCGCTCTTGGAGGCCGCAGCCGCGTGCGCTTGTGCCTGCGGATGGGCGTGCGCGTGGGAGGAGGAGTGTTGCGAGGAGGCGTGCGAGGCGTGCGAGGCGTGCGAGGACGGCGAGGACGGCGGCGGAGACTTGTCGGAGTTGTAAGAGGCAGCGGCAGTGGTCAATGTGCGTCGAGTGGGCGCGACAGACAGCTGCAAGACGAGGTGCTGCGGACTGCGGAGCATTACTGAAGGCGGGAGGGGGGAAGGTGAAAAGAGAAAGGGCGGATGGAGGGAGGGTTATTAAGAGCCCAGGGGCAAAAGCTGGGAAGATGCAAGGCACTGAAAAGGCTGGAAAGGCTGGAAAGGGGGACTCGGGGGTCGCTATTGTCCGTAAATTCCTAATTCCGTGTTACGGTTCGCCGACGCAGCTGGGGGCAGGCAGCAGAGGGTATGCATAGCACGGCGTTCGTCCGTCGGGGTTGTCGGCTAGGCAGGCGTTGCCAGTGGTGTGTGCATATGCGTACGTAGCGAGTTTGTGTTGGTGCGAGAAAAGTACGGTGTCTTGGGAGTGTTGCGATTGTGAGGTTGTGGATCGAGGATTGAGGACTTTTTTTGAGGATGTTTGGCGTCTGTTTTATTTGCGGAGGTGTCTGGGCAAAAAGGAAGTCGCTTTGGGAATTGGACGTGTGGGGGAGGAAAGAGCGAGCGGGTTGTTCAGAGCGGAAGAGGGAGGGTCATAGAGGGCAGAAAGGGGAGAGAGGGCAGGCGTGAGGATTTATTCGGCTGTGCCTGTCGGTTGAGCCGTTCGCTCCTTCTTGTTTGTTAAATTAATTTTTTTTTTTTGGCAGTCGTTCCCTCTGTTTTTGGCTCGTTCCCGTGCTTTCCCTTGCCCCTTCTATTTGCGCGCGACAGCCTTCCCAACAAAAAACATGACTAGAGAAAAAAACCCAAGAAAATGCCCCAAGAAAATCCCGGCAAGTACGTCCCTCCCCGCGCCAAAATCCAGACAGGGAAGGGGCGAGCAACGTGCGAGCGCGGCAGGCGCGAGTGACCACTTGGTCTCTTTCTGTCTGCCTTTTGCCCTTTGGCTATTGTCGGGTCTTTTCGACTGCGAAAACAGGGTCCTCCACTTTTCCGCCGCACAGCCAACATATCAGAACCGAGGCCTCAGGGGCGAGCCAGCGTAAAATGCCGCTAGAAGGATGACCCCAAGGGGCACGCTTTGGCACGTTGGCACTTCTGCAGGCAGGCCAGGCCCAGGCTTCACAGGCCCTGGAAGGATCGCCGATCGGGGGCCACCGCTGGATTTTCGGCAGAAAGGCGGCACCGTGCTCTATCACGTGACACGTGGATACGCCGTGTCGCTGTACAAAAGTATCTTCTTGACTTCCACGATACAGAACACGCCGAGCTGGCAACAACATTGCCGTTGAAATGCATGCCGCTCAAGCCATGCTCTTCCCCTCCATTCCTTGGGCCAATTGTAAGATTAGTCTTTGCAGCCATTCCGGTCATGATGTCAAGCCGCCAGGCCGCTCAAGCTGGCCCCGTGCCGCCACCGCGCGCCTCGACTTGTAGCGCAGCGTGCCATGCTGTGGGCCATGGGACCATGTGACCATGTGACCATGTGACCGCGGTAGCGCCGCTTAGTCATCTTGCACGAGCCAATGGATGACGATGACCGTCAACAGAGCAAGACGGGCCACCAAAGGGCGACAAGCCAGGATACAACGTACGTCGTACAGCAGATTGGTCGCCTGCCCCCACGACATTGCCTCGATTGCCATCTCTTCGGCATCTGGCACATTTGGCACCAGCAGCGACAAGCACACCCGACACCACCGACCAGAGCGCACACCGACTAGCCACAGGGCCATTGTCGCCCAGCCGCCCTTTGTGCACCCTCCTCGTGCATTCTCCTCCCCCCTCCCTCCACCACGCTGCCTCCCATCCCGCTCCTGCATTCTTTGACGACGGCACCCGGGTGCCTTTGCGACACCCTGACCACCTGATACCGCGGTATACCTCCGTCCCCCATTTCTCCCCAGTCGACATGGCCGACGACCTCGACTCCCTCGTCAAGGGCGCTCCCTTGCCCGGACGGGACATACCGGCAAGCAGGCCGACCAGCGGCGTCTTTGGCAGCGATGCCGGTGGCAACGGCAATAACTCCGATGGTGCATCCGACACCGCCTCCATTGCCGCCAGCACCTCGGCCAAGGCCAGCGACCCGCTGTCGCACACCCCCAGCTCGCCTTCCATGATCTACCTTAACCTGCTCATCCTCGAGGCGTCGCTCCGCGCACAGTACCTGGCCTTGCGCGCACGTCGCCGCCACCACACTTTCTTTCTGCTGCTCCTGGGCGCGTGGATCCTGGGCTTTGGCTATGCGCTGTTCCTGGCGCCGCGCGAGGACGGCAGCGGCGTCGGCGGCTCCGTCTATTGGGTCGTCGACGTGCTCGAAAAGGTGTGCTTCATGGGCGGCGTCATCACGGCCGCGCTCGTCTGGGCCACCGGCATCTGGGACCGCGGCGTGCGCTGGCCGCGCCGCTGGTTCAGCGTGTCCAACCGCGGCCTGCGCCACATCAACTGCAAGCTCGTGCTGCTCAAGCGTCCCTGGTGGGCCGAGTGGCTGGCCACCCTCGGCTGGTTCCTGACCTACGGCTTGCTATCCAACACGGGCGGTGCCTCGTCGTACCGCTACATCGAGCCGGCCCTGCTGCGCGAGGTCGACCGCGAGCTCAACCTGAACACTGGCGCCGCCGGCGGGCACCACCACCCGTCGGTTCCGTCGTCCGTCGGTGGCGGTCTCGACCGCGACGAAGAAAAGGGCGGCAGCGGCCTGCGCAGGCAGAGCACGACCTTTAACAACCACGGCAACAACCACAGCAACAACCACAGCAGCAACGGACACGAGGAGGACCTGGCGCCGGGCGGCGACTACGTCAAGCTGCTGCTCCTAGCAAAACCCTTCTCGCCCACGTTCCGCGAGAACTGGGAGCTGTACCGCCAAGAATACTGGGACCGCGAGAACGAGCGCCGCGCCCTCGTCCGCCAGAAGCTCAAGGAGCAGGACCGCGCCCTGCGCCGCGCCACCGGCGGCTGGCTCTGGTGGCTGCCCGGCCGCGGCGTCCCCAACGCCCAGGCGCACCTCCACCTGCACGCCCACCACCAGCAGCAGCACCGGCCACACACGCCCCGTGGCGGCAGCGACGCTGGTGCCGGAAACAACAACGAGAAGCATGGCCACCACCCGCAGCACCCGCGCCACGCGGCCGTCGAGCGCGAACACCGCCGCACCCGCAGCAACAGCTCGCGTAGAGGCAGCATGTCGACGACGGTGACGTCCGGCGGTGGAGCGCCGACGACGAGCTCGCGCAGCGCGACGCCCACCCTGGACGCCGACGACACGAGCGAGTCGGCCGTCACGCGCAAGACGAGCACCGGATCGAGCGCGTCCGAGCGGCGACGAAAGAAGTCGTCCGCCTCGGGTCAGAGCGGGTCTGCGCGCGGGACGGGCTCGGGTACAGGAGCGCGTCGGCCGCCCGTGACGTCGGACTCGCGGTCCGTCACACCTGATATCCCGTCGCCGCTGGCCAAGGAGAGCAGCTTCTCCTCCGCCGGATCCGAGAGCCGACGGGGAAACCGGGCATAATCTACATACTTCGACCATGGCTTGTATGCCACCATGGGCCTTGCAAGTTTGAAGAAAACGGTGGGCTGTGTTCAGTGTACGAAGCGAGGCAAAGGGGAAACGGGTGTGTGAATTCTAGCGCTAATTAAGCCGATAAAAAAGCATTTATTGATTCATTCATTCTTTTGTTGCTAAGACAACTTGTGCATTGGCCCTTCCATTGCGTTCCGAACATTGTCGTAATAGGTGTGACCAGATAGCATCCTTTCCTTTTTTTCCTTTCATGGCTTGTCCTGCATTATGCCTCGGCCTGGCCGGTCTGCTGTTTCCACATCTTGATGGCATCGGGACAGCCGGCAAAGTGCTCGAAAAAGGCCGCCTCGGTACTAAACACCGTGTTTGTATACTCAAGGGCCACCTTGAGATGGCCGTACAGCTTCTGGATGTCCGCGTCACAGCCTCGGCACATGAACCCGCACTTGGCCGTGTTGCTCTCGTGGTCGAGAAACGGCATCAAGACGGTGAACTTCCTGCGGCTGCTCACCTCGTCCCACCAGCAAAACTCGTCAAGGTACCCGCTCTGGAAGAGCACCGCCTCCACACGTTTGCTCGTAAACCCGGCGTCGAACAGCACTTGCGCCGCGAGGTCCTGTGTCACCGTGCCCACTTTGACTTTGTACGCTTCGTCCGCGCCGACACTGCTGGCACTGGACTTGCAGCCTCTGCCCCTGCCCTTGCTCTTACGCTTGTCCTTGCCCTTGCCCTTGTCCTTGCCCGTTCGCTGCTGCGGCGGCATTGTCTTTTTATCCGCGAGCCACGGCACACACGCATGCGGGAAAAAGTGCCGCCGCGGCAGGTCGGCCGCCGCCCGCAGCGACGCCAGGGGCACGACTCGGAGCCGGGGCGACTCCTCGAGGCACGGCTTGCAGCAGCGCGTGAGTGTAGGCAGAAACAAGAATAAACCAGCCGCCGTCTCGTTTGCATTTGCGTTTGAGGCTGCGTTTGCGGCTGCGTTTACGCTTCTGTCGTCGGTGTTTGTGCCGTCCGCGTTGGCCATGCTGAGCACTGTAAGTGCAGTCGGCTTCTTCTTCACCGGCGCTGCGCTGTCCGGCTCCTCCTCCTTCACCTTGCCCGTCTTGTCGGCAGTCTGCGACACGCTGCTCGTGACGGCCTTGTCGAGAGCCGCTCGGCCAACCTCGAGGCTCTTGATACCAGGCGTGATCTGGGGCCGGTGCTTGGGCGCACGCGAGTCGTAGAACCGGAAAGCGTCCGTGCTGTCGCGCGTGCTGCAGATCATGCACTCATGGGTGTAGAGCAGACGGTACAGTTCCGCAAAGGTCACACGCGAGGCCATACCCGACCAGAGAACGGCCTGCACGACGCCGAGGGCATGCGTCGTGACCGCACTGTATTCGGAAAGGCTGGTTACGATCTCGCGGGCCCGGCTGCTGACATGCCGGAGCGCGAGGCACGATTTGACATCCAGCTCGAGGCAAATGGTGAATACCAGCTCTAGCGGCAGGCCGCTGAGGCTTCCGAGATCCTCCATGGGTTTTTTGCAAAACGTCTTGGTGAGCGACCGAGCCAGTCGGGTGGAGATGGGACACTTGGAGGTGTTAATTTGGTCGACACACGTGATGGCTTCTGCAGTAATGTCGACAATCGCTTGCCTGTCGTCCAGCGTGTACAGAGGCTCTATGTCGTGGTCATCCTCGACCAGTATACTAGCCTTTGTCGGCACCTTATAGGTGGTCATTTTCGTACTAGTTGGACAGAATAAGATAGCTGGTTAATGATAGTTGAACGAATTTTGTCCTTGCGGTAAGAAAATGAGGAGAGCAATAGAAACATAAACGAGGGTAGAAAACATCACAAATTATAAGTACAACAAAATATAAGTGAATAAACTATCGCTAACTTAAGTGAATATTATAAGATAAACGAAAATACAGGTAAGGAGAAATCAAGTACATTATTCAAGCATCCGAAGAAACGTAAAAGGTAATCAGACTTACACACTAAGGTCAAAACATAAGAATTTTATCTTTCCTACGTACATTAAATACTATCTCGGTTTTTTGTTCTTTCCTTGATTCTATTCTTCATCTCATTACTTCATCTTTTCCCCGTTTTTCATCAACTCTATTCTACTCCCTTCACGAGAAGACAGGAAGAGGACCGGCCAGGTCGAGGGTACGCCGCGGCAGGTCGAGGGTACGCCGCCCTCGCCTGCCCTCGGGCGCGGGCGAAGGCCAGCTCGAGGGTACGCCGC
>WOUA01000106.1:0-55462 GCA_021397985.1 Sporothrix dimorphospora
AAAAAATAAAAAATAAAAAATAAAAAATAAAAAATAAAAAAAAAGTAAAATAAAAAAAAAGATAAAAAATAAAAAAATAAAAAATAAATAAAAACAACTTTGAAAACGGTGCCAATTGAAAAATGTTGGATTCAGCCATGCTGCAACCCATGAAAAACGACGAGACTGACATCTCAACAGCGCAGCTGGCTACTGCCTGGTAAGTATTGTCGGGTGGCGTGGGCGGCCACGGGAGAGGTGGGCAACAGCCTTCTGTAAATGCTGATTGGAGCGATTGAAAGCCGAATCTGGGGCACGACCAAAGGGGTTTGTGGGGAAACGGGCTAAGCCGAATTGGCAACCGCTGACCTGTCTCCACAAAAAAGGAAACTCTTGGCCTCCCGAAAACGACCCTCTCGTTCGGCTTGTGGGCAAAGAATGGTACATCGTACAGCCACAAACACGAAACGACAGGAAAGCACGGCGCTGAACAACCTGCTCCGTGCATTCTGTACCCTGTGCCCCTAACCTGTATTTCCATTTCGAGATATTACTATTTGATTAGCCAACCTCTCCATCACGACATGCACTGATTTTCTTTTAGGTGGAGTTTATCTGCACTGAGGTCGCTGCAACTTCTCACTCCGCGGGACAGGAATCCTTAGCAGCAAATCATCGACATTCACCTCGACATGGCAGATAACACCACGAAGGTCGAGCTCGGCGGGCCCGTCAAGTCTGTGGATACCGCTACCGGCGTCCATACTCTCGGACACGTCCGGCTCCGCGATGTGACCACAAACGAGATCATCCTGATCCCGGCGCCGTCTGATGACCCCAAGGACCCCTTGAACTGGTAAGATACATAGTCTGTTCCTCCCGAGCGCATGATTTCATGGAGCTCCGTGTCTAATACTGCTTCTAGGCCGCAGTGGTTCAAGTACTACACTGCCGTCGCCGTGTGCCTTGCCATGGTCTTGTGCAACTTCCTGGCGGCCGGCCCTACGCTCGCCATTCTGCAGACGGCGATGGACTTCTTCCCCAACTGGCAAGAGACAGGACTGAATGGTGCCGTTGCTAAGACGGCATACTTTTTCAATTGCACAGCGCTGTTCCAGGGCCTCGGCAACCTGCTTTGGATGCCTCTGATCACCAAGTACGGCCGCCGGGGCGTGTACGTCGTTGCCTTTAGCATCTACGTGATCACGGCTGTTTGGTGCAGCGTTGCTACGCAATATGCAAACTTTCTCGTGGCTCGTATTGTCATGGGCATCGCTGCAGGTGCCGGCGAATGCTTAGGTCCTCTGACAATTTCCGATATTTTCTTTTTGCACGAGCGGGGTGCAGTAATCGCGTCAGTCTGCCCATCGTCTTGACCATTCCCCCAACCCCAATCAAACAGCTCCAACTAACACGTACTTGGCTTTATTAGTATGTACAACGCATCTCTAAATCTCGGAGTCGCCATTGGCGCCATTGTCGATGGCTTTATTGTCAAGTATCAGCCATGGCGATACATCTACTACGTGGCCATCGCACTGATCGGTGCGGTCACGTTGATGGTTTATTTCACCTTCCCAGAGACGGCGTACAACCGCAGTTTTGACGCCCATGGCATCACAACTACGTTGCATGGCGAGTCTAAGACCTACCATCATACTGATGCCAAAGGTGAGGGTGAGGGGGCCGATGTCGGTCACTTGGAGACCGGCTCCTCCGCTTCCGGGAAGACGGGTTTCCGAGGATCATTTGTGCAGGGTCTTAAGCTGTATCACGGAACGTTTACAGAGGAGCCGTTTTGGCATCTGGCCACACGTCCCGTGCTTTTACTTGCTCTGCCGTCGGTCTTCTGGGCGACAATGGTTATGTCTGTGACCATCGGCTTCATCACGGCCATTACGTCCAACGTATCGCCAGCGTTCACCACGGCATACGGCTTTGAGGCGTGGCAATCGGGTCTGTGCTTCTTTGCCGGTGTTATCGGGGCCCTGCTTGGTGTCTTCTTTGGCGGCCACCTATCTGACTGGGTGGCCGACTTTTTCACCCGACGCAATGGAGGCATCCGCGAGCCGGAAATGCGGCTGCCCGCCATCATGATCAGTGTCATCACGGGGCCGCTTGCGTTGGTGCTATATGGGGTTGGTATCCAAAACAAAATGCACTGGATCGTCCCCACCCTCGGTATTGGTCTCAGTAAGTGTTTGCCCTTTGTCCCACGATACAAGTCTCGTTCACCATGAGGTGTATTATTTAAACCCCTTTTCTAACTCCTGCAGTCAATTTCACAATCACACAGGCAACCAATGTGTCGCTGGTGTATACCATCGATAGCTACCGCCCCATTGCTGGCGAAGTAGTGGTGACGCAGCTGGCGTTCAAATCAGCGTTTGGTTTCCTTTTGGGCTTCTACACCAATCCGTGGGTGGACACACACGGGTATGCCGTGGCCTATGGCGAGATGGCGGCCATCTGCGGTGGCGTCCTCGTGTTGTGGATCCCGCTATTTTTCTGGGGCAAGGCGCTTCGCCAAAAAACAATCCGCTGGAGAATTATGAAGTATGTGCGGTGGGATGCCGATCGCGAGGTCGGTGAATAAACCTGCACACCTGCACTTGCCGGGTGCTGATGTGGATGTCCTCGCCACTGGCTCAACCAAAACGCGGTGTGGTGGACATGCCAAGATGCATCAGAAATCATCAGAAAGCTACCGGCCATTTCTTATCTAGTTCCTAGGTCTGTTCAATTGACATGTTTGTTCTTCCCTTGTCTGCATTAAATGAACCATTTCGAGCCTTGATTCAACTTATGGTCCACGAACAGGCTGCACTCCAAATAAGCAATGAGGGTGCTGTGCAGGCTCGTCTTAATCAGTAATACGGGTACTTTGTGCTAGGATATATTTCACCCAAAAATTACTTGGCACCAACTTCAATAGCCACGGCGATTCAAATGACATTAAGTGAACTGGCACGTCTCGTGATTCAAACTTTCACCGGGTCCACACTAGCCAGTACTATGCTACAACCTGTACAAGTACGTTTGAAATGTATTGTTCAGCAAGGAAACAAAAGACGGCACACTTTTCAAAATAGACAACAGTTCAATATCGCAGGATCAAAAGCAAATCCGTAGTCCCCATAGTGCGCGAACGGGACCCTGTCCACGCGTTTCCCATCTGGGGTAACATCTGGGGTCGGCCGGGTGGGGTTAGGCTAGTCTTCGGATTGGGGGGGGGGGGGCGGGTTTCGCACTATCCCTCCACATTCCGAGCAGCTTCGCCGAGGTCACGCAGCAATTGGATCAAGTTGTCCACCAATGGCGGCACCACCTCCCCATGGGTGGCAGCAGGGAAGTTGCTTCGTAGCGTCTCCGAAACCACATCCATCACAGCTTGCGGGTTGAAGAGTGGAACTGGATTCATCACCCGCCCGCAGTAGCCAACCGTTGGCGTGAGTCGTCCAAGCGTGAAAAAAGCAGGCAGTGCAGGTGATTCGATGCCATCGAGGCATACTTGGAGACTGGCGCTGTTCATGTTCAGCTGGGCGCTACTTTTGTCGACAAAGGCACGCGCCTGCGAGATCACGCCGTAGGCCCATAGGGTGAGGCCCGCATGATAGACGGCCACAGCGTAGAATCGATCGAGCTGCTTTGAAGGAAATGTGGACGCTGCGCGCAGCGCCTGTCCGGCATGCCATACAGCCCGCCGAGCGTCCTCCGTGCCCACCCACTTCTGGAGAGAAGGCAAGATGCGACGGGCGTCCTCGATGTCTCCTTTCCCTGCAAAGAGCTGCAAGTCACCAAAGTTGACAAAGAGGTACATGCTGACCACCTCTAGCACTAGTGCCGTTTCGGCACAACCTGGCGCCTGACTGGATGCAATGTTGACACGGAAATGCAGGAGCGTCCGCAGAAGGTCCTCTCGGCGAAGGGATGCGAGGGCTGCCATGTTCTGGTGTTTTGCAGACACCTCGCCGTGACGGTGGAGGACGGATGAGAGTTGGAGATGCTGCCAGACCATTCCCCAGATGCCCGAAAGAACAACAAGCCCGGCTAGGGACGTGTCGTAGAAGTCGGGAATGTCGTCGGGCTGTTGCAAAAAGTCGAGCAGACAGAGGCGGGGGGCTTGCACCTGGTTCCGCGCCAGATACAGAGCTTTCCACTGCTCGGCGTCCTCGGCCATCCACAGTTCACGCGAGTCTGGGAACGGAATGGACAGCTCCGCATAGGAGATGTGTGGATTGGTCAACATGGTCATGGAGACTTGGGCATCGCAGATAAACATGTGGAAAGCCAGCCGTTTGAAGCTCTCCTGCTCCACCCAGCCCAGCCACTTCCGATGGAGTACCTCGCCCGTGTCTTGGGGTAGAGGCTCCGCAATAGTTCGCTTGGCGTCCTGGAAACGACTGGCGCGGCGAAGCATCTATGTGTATTTGTCAGTACTTGTCCGAGAAAACCTTTTCTGGAAAACAAAAACGCGGAACACGATGAATACAATGTGGCGTACTGTAAATATGATGGATGTGTGGCTTTCCGCCAGTTCCATCTTGCGCTTAATGCCGCTCCAGGTGCCGATCTGCAACTCGCACATAAACGATTGGAGAAGCCACAGCTTTCTGGTGTTTGCATTGGCCTCCTCGCACCGCTGTGGGATGACTGTGCGCACGGCCTCCTGTATAGCAAAGCCCAGCTTGTGGAGGGCCTTGATATTTGTCTTGGTCGCACCGGTGGCGATCATGACGGCGATCAGCTCACACTTTTGCTCGTTTGGCTGAAAGGACGCAGCGTGGAAGAAGCAGTCGACTTGCTGCTGGTGGTAGGCAAAAAAGCACTCGAGCAAGTCGTCGAGAAGCCCGGATGTGGGAAATGTGCGGACAACGAGTGGCACTTTGTCCGAGCGGCAGGTGCCTAGAATCATGGCCAAGAACTCGTCCCTGGTCGTACGGCCTAGCCTGTCTCGCAAGAAGTGGTGGTCTAGGCTGATGCGTGTGTCTGGGGAGGCCACCTCGGGACTCAATATGGACAGGTTCTCCAGCTCGACATCGCCGCAGTCCTGGCGGGCAGGCAGCCAAACGCCAAACGCCGAGCGGCGAAACGCTTCGGCGCCTAGAGCCACGTGTTGCCTGGTGGTTGACACCGCTGTGGACGTCGTTGCTGTCGTTGTTGTTGTTGTCGTTGTTGTCACTGCTGTCATGTCCGTCGCTGCTGGCATTACCCGGTTTGTCCCTGTCCGCTGCATACGTGCTCCAGGCACGGGATAGTCCTGCATGGGCTGCTCTGGCTGCCGTCGCTGAGGGAAGTGCATCACCGGCATAGCCTCTGTTTCACATGCGGAGTTTTGTGAGTTGTGTACCAGGTACGGGGGTGGCGATTGATGCCGCAGAGGCGTTCTTTGATGTGGCGGTTGCAGAGTCGGACCCATGGCAGACAGTTGTGACGGCGGGATGTCGTCAAGTGAATTGCTGTAGAGCTTGTCAAAAAATCCAAAGTCTGCATCGTTCAGGTCTAAATCCACGTCCACCGTAAAGTCCAACACCCCATGCGGACCATTGCTGTCGACGTGCATCATGTTCAGCGGTGTACTGGGTGTTGTCATGACGTCTTTGAGAAAATCGGCAATGTTGTGGCCGTGCGTCATGAATGTCGGGATGGGCACGGAGACGTCGAGCGTCCCGTTGATTTGATCTGCGATTTGGTGAGCTTTGGCCTTTGCACATTTCAACAATGGAGCCATTTCCCTGTCACGTACTTGGTACTGATGTCTGCAGTGGTGTTTCTGAAGGTCCGCGCTCCGGTATTGGGAGACATAGTTCAGGCTCGACCGCGGTGATCTCTGTGGCGCCCGTTTCTGACGGAGCCGTCGAAAGTGGAACGGCTGCATTGTCACCTGCAGTGTTTTGATTCTGGGATGACATGCTGCTGAAGAGCGATTGGGCGTGGTCATGCATCTCGACGTTGTACTCGCAGGCCATGCCGCGCTGGATGCATCCATTGCACGGCTTCTTGTCGTCGCACTTGATCTTGGCAGCCGCGCAGTATTTGCAGGCTTGGTTGACGCGACGGGAGTGGACAAGGTGGTTCTTGTTTCGCCGCACCTCGTCCCGGTCGTCGGCGTGGCAGCTTTGGTGTCTCTTTAGGAGGTCTCTAAGTACGAATAAAGGCACTTGGTTAGATGCTGTCCGGAAACGACGACTAGGAGAAAGGACAACTTACGGCCGGCCATATGCTTTGTTGCATGTCGGGCACTTGAATGGTCGTTCTTGCAGGTCTGGAGTTCTTGTGTCAGGTCACAGGGTCAGGATAAACCACGAAAGGGACTACAGTGAGGATAACAGGAGACACATACGCGATCGGACATGTCGCGCCAGATGGTCGACTCTTGTGTACGTCCGCTGGCAGACGGTGCACTGAAAGGGGCCGCGGCCGCTTTCCTTCTGTCGTTGTGGGTGGTTTGGACGATCCATGTGGAAAGGCGTTATTTGTGAGTGTGACAGAACGGGCCCTCTTCCCTCATGCTGGAAGGGGCGTCGTGTTCCTTTTTATGGGTCAGAGGGACCTCGATCGCTACCAATGCAGAGGGACAGAGCGGCTAGTAGAAATCCGCAATGGGGTAAAAGGTAATAATACCGAACTGCGGGGTATGTCTACTTGGGGTGCGCCACTGTTCTTTCTAGTGCACGCTAGCAAACTTACATGCCCGTAACCAATGATTGATGACCATACCAGCTCGTTCATCAATAGAGTGTGGCAGGCGTACTTTTATTAATAAAGTGCTTCTTGTCGAGTCTATTTTGTGCCTCAACATCCGACCTTGGCACTGTATCTACTCGGCAGCACGGAATGTAATGGTCTTCGTCCTGAGAAACTCATTCAGCCCCGCGTCGGCATTGAATCTGCCCCAACCGCTATTCTTCACACCCCCGTGAGGCAGCCCAGCCTCGTCGTGCACGCTCATGCCGTTGATGTGCACGGCGCCCGTTTCAATTCGGCGAGCAATCGACAGGCCCTTGGCCAGATCCGCAGTAAACACGGCACCACTGAGCCCGTACTCCGTATCGTTGGCGATGCGAATGGCGTCGTCGTCGCTGCTGACAGAGATCAAAGACACGCAAGGCCCAAAGCTCTCTGTGTGGTAGATTTCCATGTCTTTAGTAACTCCTTCCAAAACGAATGGCCAGAGAGTACGAGATTCCACCGGCGGCGTGGGAGATGACGTAGAGGAAGCTGCCGCCTCTCCCTGCACAAGTACTGCTCCTTTGAAGAGAGCGTCTTCCGCAAGATGTGTGACTTTGGCCACGCCGGCTGGCTGGGCAAGTGGCTGCACTGCGGTCGAATCACCAAACATCGTAGACATGGCCTTCTTGAGCTCCACTTTGAACGCCTCGAGCACATGTTCGTGGACAAGTATGCGTTCTGTGGACATGCAGATTTGACCGGCCTAGAGCACATGGCATGCACAGTTAGATACCATTGCGTGAAACGGGAAAATGTGTCCTGTGTCTCTCTAACATGTAAAAAGGCGCCCAAGCAGCACTGCTGGGCGGCGTATTCCAAGTTGGCATCCTCGCGGACGATGGCGTTGTTCTTGCCGCCCAGTTCCATGAGCACCGGCTTCAAATTTCGCCCAGCCGTTTCCGCAATAATACGACCAACGCCCGTGCTGCCCGTAAAGTTGATCTTTTTGACGGCCGGCTGCTCGATGAGGAATCTCGTCATGTCCGCGGCGTCGGCTGGGCGGTGATAGAGGACATTCAGACAACCGTCCGGAAGACCCGCCTGGCGGAAAAGCGTCCCTATGGCCCAGAAGCATCGCGGCGACACCTCGCTGCCTTTTAGAATGCATGTGTTTCCGGCAGCGAGTGCGTAAACGACGGCTCGGATGCCAAGAATATATGGAGCGTTCCTAGATGAGAATTATCAGAACAATCATCAAAGAGGGCAGACTCACGTCTTTAATTGTCACAGGCACTCACCACGGGGCGATGCCCAGAACGACCCCGTAAGGTTCTTTAATAACCATTGCCTGTGTCTCATTGTCTTCGGTGGGGGGCACGGCACCGACCAAGGCGCCACTGATTCGACCTGCACAGTCACGGATAATTTCACAGGACGTGGTGAGGTTGAACTGGGCAAACATGGTGCTTGCGCCTGTCTCCTGCTTCATGTATGCCAGATACTCTGCAGAGTTTGTTTGGAGAATATCTGCTGCTCGAAGGAGAATGTCGCGCCGAAAGGCAGGCTTCGAGATGGACCATGCCGGGAAGGCATCGCGAGCTGCATGAACGGCTGCCAACGCCTCTGCTTGTGTCACAGACGATGATTGCCAGAGTAATCCAGTACCGTCAACCGGAGACATTACCTGGAAGACACTCGACGTGTATATCTCCATTCCGTTGACGAGAAGAGGGACAGTGTAGACTTTCTTTTCGACGGCCATTTTTTCTGCAATATGACTGTCTCAGAATTCGTAATTTTTTGGTGCTTCTTTTCTTTTAACTTGCTTAATTCTTTTGGGTTTTATTTCCTCTTGTTTAATCTGTTTAATTCCCCATTCTAGTTTCTAGTTTCCTTCCTCTTTTTTTATAATAATATTCATAATCTACCTCTGTTCTTCAATTTATTCCGCACCGTTTCAACCCGTACTTGCACATGATGGCCGGCTATCTGCTAGCTTCATTCAACACCTGCCCCTATTTCAAGCAACAAGACCCTCCACTTCCCGGGAAACCCTAGGCGGGGAAGAGGAATGTACCAAGACAATGGATCAGAGCGCCGTCATCTTCGTCGTAAAGCACCTCCTGCAGCTTGATTTGAATCATCGAATTTATGGCAGCCTTTCTAGCTGCCGAGTGAAGGGGAGCGACGCTATCCTCTGTCAATGAATGGCATGCGGCTGTTTTTTCCCAGCTTCTTTCGTTTCGAACACTGTCTTCCATCCTTGGTACATCGTCGTTTCAGGATTCTCCGCCAACATCATACCGAAAGATCTTATTATTCAGCTGGCCCCCAGTCGTGCGCCATATTGTATTTATTGTCTGCGTGAGATGCATCGTTTAGTCAATCTCCAGGAGAAGAATGCAGCGGGGAAACGGCAGCTTGCTCACCGAATTGATACGCACGCCTATCAGCATCACATTTACAAACATCCTCTCGCCAGAATTTAAAAACACATAGCGCTCGGAGGGGTCGAGATGGCGGTTGACGGGTCGGTGCGGTGGGACACGCCTGTGTCCCAGCGGCCAGTCCGGCGGGTTCGTCGTATCTGATGCGTTATCACATCGAGCTGGCAAAGTGATGGGCGTCTCGCCGGTTGCCGATTCGGATTCGGAGTGGGTGTAATGAAGCTCATAGTCCGACAGAACGTTGCGGGCGGTGCGGTACACCGTCACGTTTTCCGTCATTGTGGCAGACATGATTGATGGTCAAAGTGCGGCGGGGGAGAGAAGTTGGATGTGCCGAAATGTGAAATAAGCAACTGAGAAATGATGGTTGAGATAAGTCGCCTGTTTGCAGCTTGCGACAATGACTTGACGACATTCCAAGGGTCTGGGATTTTTGAATATAATTCTTAGAGCACGAGAAGGATACAAACAGTCCGCCTAACAGACTTAATCATCCCTTCCCTTCTCTCCTGCCGACATTCCCTTTAACTCTCACATATTAACTTGGTTCGGGTTGTGGGGGGAATTGTTGTGGGTCCCTGTGAATGAGGGGACTTTGGTGAGTTCCCAAATCTAAAGCGACCGTACGACGCAGCTATGGCGTAGTAAGCCTGCAGCACAAAATGAGAGGTGACGTACGGACTGTATCTATACTGGCAGGGTGGTGAACGTGAAAGCTCGCTTGTAGGGTTGACAATCACTTGCAATTCAGGGTGTCTACGATATCTTCACTTTTGTACATTGACACGGCAGCATCAACCACGGAACGTTCGCCCAATGTAGGCAACGCACTGCCATACTTCGGCCTCCGTGCCACGGCCGTCGATGGCCGAGCAAAGAATGTCTTCTTCCGGCAGAACCAGCTTCGCCGGTTAAGCAGTGAGCTCCTCAGAGCCAAGACCGAGTTGCTAAAGGCCATCGCCAGCGATTCAGGCAACACGCCTGCCGAAGCCTGGGTCGAGTTTTATCTGACCCTCTCTGCCTTGAAATCCTACTTTGACGGGTTGGACCCGGAAAAGGAACTGCAGGACGAGTACCGAATTGCAAACCAGCAGGACGCCGCATATGTGAGAGAAGCTGTGGGCATCGCATATATCCAGCCAGGTAGACACAGCTACCTGTATTCCGTGGTTGTACCCATCGGTGCGGCCGTCGCTGCTGGAAATTGTGTGCTGGTGGTGGTACGTCCATCGGTGTCCCGTTCTGTTCTGCACTATATCAACTTCACTGCTTACTCTTCCTGTTTTTTTTAGATCGAACAAACTCTCAAGGCGCTCCCGGCACTCCTCCAGAACCTTCTGCAGAGGTCCCTCGATCCAGGCACCCTCGAAATTGCCCCAGCCAAGGTGGAAGACGCAGAATTTCTGAGTACTTGTGTGCAGGTGATCCAGACAGGCAGCCTTGGAAACGTCACATCGACAGCGCTGTATTGCCCGCCCGATGCACCTGCCATAGGTGTTGTTGATCGGACGGCGGACGTGGAACAGGCAGCAAAAGCACTCGTGGCTGCTCGGTTTAGCCTTGGTGGAACCTCTCCATACGCACCAGATGTAGTTTTGGTCAACGAACACGTCAAGACAAAGTTTTTGAACGAGGCTGTGCGTCACTCCATTCAATACCTAACGGAAGACAACGCTACATCGTCCGAGCGGGCGAGACGATCCGAAAAGAAGGACCGCAGCCTAGCCGGTAGTGCAGAGGGCATTGAGGTCATCACGTCCGGGTCGAGTGGGGAAATTCTTTTTGTGACAGACCGGTAAGAAGAGGTTGTATCAAATTCCACTATAAGTTTTCTTATCTGACAAACGACATCTACAGGGCAGCTCTCATGAAACTCAAGAAAGTACGCCGCAAGGCACTCTTCATTCATTCAGTAAAAAGCATAGACGACGCCATTAACTTGGCAAACAGGTACGTCGGTATAGCAAGGTTGGATGTTGTCATGTCTCGCTTCACGAGCTCACTCTTTCGATTTTAGGTTTTCCGATGAGATGCCAGTGGCACTGGCAGCTTACGTGTTTGGTGCCCCGGACAGCTGCAAATACCTCTCTCAATTCATCATATCTGGTGTAGCCTTCGCAAATCATATCCCGCTCGAGATGTTGGTTGGACCTGCCGCGCCGTTGAACATTCCCGCCTCCCCGCTCACGAGGTATCCTGTCACTGCGTTTAGTACACCACGACCAGCCTTTTTTCACAAATCGACGGTAGCACGAGAGCTCGAATCTGTTCTAGCAGAGAGAAACCCGCACGCCCTTGCGCGGAAGGACCAAGAGCTCCTGAAGAGGATGGAACTCCCTCCGGACCGGCCCGTTAAGCATATGATTGGTTTTTTCGAGCAGGGAATCCTTGTTGGACTGGCAACAGCGGCAACACCTATTCTTCTTGCTGTGGGCACCGCGGGATACTTGGCCGTGACTCGTATTTTTCTTCCGAGGATCAGGGGCTAAGCAGATTCAGACACGAACAATCACCTTATTTATCCTTTGTTTCAGGCCGTTTCTATCGAAATATCTGTCTATGCTTACATAAAATATTTGACATAACAAGTACTAAAGTGATCTATTCTTATGTGTAACTAATAAATGTGAAAAAAAAATACAAAAACAAATTTCAAATAAACGACGTAGAAGTAATATTTTTAATGATTATTTGAAACAGTAAATAAATTAAACCCCTGTTAAAAAAAAAGTATATATATCTAAATATTTCAAAAAGAATTAAACATGGAAAAACAATATACAAATTATCAGAGTAAGTAGGCAAGAAATAAAAAAAAGGTAAAACAATTCGTGTCATTGCGGTACAGGGACTGTCGCTACCGCCACACTGACCAAATCCCCCACATTCCGAGAAGCGTGTAATGTACACTCGCACGCGGAATTCATATGAGCTGAAAAAGGAAGGGAATGGAAAACAGGATCCGTACGCATAGAATACTGATCTGAACAAAAATGCAACAATACGATCAATATCATCAGCAAATAGCCATGACCGCCAGCAAAAGTAAGCCTCTACCGCCTGTCCACTTCTTCTCTCATGGCTCAACAATGATGCTCGGCGAGGAATCTGAGTCGGCAGACTATTGGAAGAAGTGCGGCGACGAAGCTCTCGCACACAGCATCAAAGGGGTTGTCATTATGGTAAGGCAGCTTTCCAAGTACTTGCCACTTTACTACTCCTCCTCGAGGAAAGAAAACAACAGCACTGACGTGCATGCCAGGGCGCTCACTGGGCCTCTGCAACCGATAGTATCGAAGTGGCCACGAACCCGATGCCGTCCAAGTCACCGGTGGCGTATGTGCATCCTAGCAAGTACAGAGACTACACTCTCAACCCGGACCCATCAACGGGCCAGCGATGCGTCCAATTGCTCCGAGCCGCCGGCCTGGATGCGCACGAAAACTCCACGTTCGATTGGATCCACGACACGTACTTGATTCTGATCCGCATGTTCCCCGGTGGCTGCCCGCCGACAACGATTGTGTCGATGAACCCGCGTTACGACCCGCACTACCATATGCGCGCTGGGCTGGCTCTGCGCTCACTCCGTGCCGAGGGGTATCTGGTGATGGGTTCCGGTGGTGCGGTGCACAATTTGTACCGCAACGTGTGGGCGCCCATGATCGACCATTACGACAACTTTGCACAGCCCACAGCGCCGGACGCCTGGGCCCTCGAGTTCCGCCAGAGCGTCGAGGACTGCATGCTGCTTGGCGGCGGGTCTCGCCTCCGTCGCGCCATAACCCGGCTCATGAAACATCCCCGGTTTCGCGATGCTCACGCCACGGACGACCATTTTATGGCTGCCTGCTTCGTAGCTGGTGTTGCCGGCGGAGAGGAGGACGAGGGTGTTTCGTGTGTGCTCGGTGCCGAGACCTGGGAGCTGACAAACATGTGCAACAGCCAGTTCACCATTGGCAGTTGGACGGGCATCTACACCACGGTGGCCTGAGAAATAGGGGCAGAGCAAAGGAAATCACAAGAAACAAATCAAAACCATGGAAAGTGCTGCAATACAGTTGCAGGTAACAATATCTCGCATTCAAATACAATGCTACCATGAAGTATATGGACTATTTTATCAAGACTACCAAGAATAGTTTCCGATGTGCATCCACACTGCTCAACCTCCATCCAATTCGAGCAAGGCTAATGATTTATGTGGTCGGGATGATGGGCAATGTCAGATAATTGACGTACTTCGGACCGAAGCAGATGTGGTTTAGGCCTTGGAACTTGGACGGTGCCCTGGAGACACGAAGGCTTTGCATTAGCTATGAAGACGCAAGCAAGGGTGTGGAGAGGAAAAGTGGGAATGGATGATGGGACGAGAAAAAAGAAAGAGATCTCACCTGTCCGTTGGGTCGTTGTGGAGAAAGACGCCGCTTCCTTGGGTATCTCCGCTGCTCACTTCGAGCACGAGCTTGCCCCCTCGCTCGACCACGACCTGCGTAGGCCAAACCTCTACGACCACGCTGTACACTTCACCCGGAACCACCGGTTGCACATCCGTCGACAGGTACTCGCGCCACGGTAACCACGGCCGATATTTTGGATGGTCGGCGTTGACCTTGCGCAAGCTGACGCGGAGCCAGCCCTTGGCCAGAGGCACCGGGTCGCCAGCAGTGCCGGTGTAAAAGACCTCCTTGCCCGATGGCCCAATGTGCCGGAGCGTGAGGAAGAGGTCCATGTCACTCGGAGTCGGGCCCCGCAGCTCCGGCGACACAGAGACGTTGAGGTGCGCGACCACGTGGCCGGTGATTTCCGTCTCGGCCGCCGCAAACGCCGGCGTGGCAAATTGCACGAGCTGCGGAGCGTCTATGGTTCCTAGCGCCTTGTAGGTCAGTTTTTTTTGCGCGCCGGTCAGCTGGTTCTCGTCTGAGGTCAGCATCTGTTCGGGCGTCAGGTAGTATTTTGTGTATTGCGTGCGGCTGAGAGGCCACTCCGTCTCCGCGCGGCGGTGGAACGCCTGCTCGCCGATGGCGTTGTTGAAGCCGACGTCGCCTTTACGCAGGATCAGATCGACGGGAGGCACGTTGCCAGTGGTCCATCCTCGGTCGTCGTGTCCCTTCAGGAAGCAGTCCAAGAAGCTCCGCTGGACATCCACTTCCTCCTTGTAGTAAAACGGGAGGTCGTGGCGGCCGACAATCATGCGGAGCCACTTTTTTTCGGAGCCGGCATGGAGGTATCCCTCAATGTTTCCACGGAGGTGAAGGAGAATGCCACCCCAATTGCCCACAGACAGGAGAGGCACGTCGATGTCGCCCATGTCGTATTCCTTGGAGGCGTAGTACTCCTGATCACGGAACTGGTTCTGGACGTTATCATGTGTTTGATCACGGCGGTTGGCTGCGCGTTCTTCCAGCGGTAGATCGCCCTCGACCGTGCCCATGGATGTCTTTGGGCGCTTCGGCCCTTCAATATTAATGTCCTTGCTTAGGTTGAGATCCTCGTTAGCGGGCCGGCCATATTGGTTAGACACCACTTGGCGATGCCACCAAAACTTGATAAACGAGTTAGAGAGAATGCCCCCGTGGCGGCAGCGGTCACGGTAGTAATCAGACATGCCCTCCCACGGGATTATCGCGGCGAGTCCTTTAGGCTTGCGAGCTGCTACCCGCCACTGGCTTCCAGCATAGTAACTGATGCCCAACAGTCCGACTTTGCCACTGGACCAGGCTTGTCCGGCGGCCCATTCCACGACTTCAAAGAATGCTTCGCTGGTCCCACGCGACATGGTGTCCAAGAGGCCGGGAGATTGGCCGATACCACGTTCATCGGCGCGCACAACGGCATAGCCCTGTGTGGTCCAGAAACGAGGATCGGGCGTTTCCCATGCCGAGTGTTCGCTGCGGTGTTCTGGATTCACCTCGGCAAACGACTTTGCGTGGAAACTGGATGCACCTGCTTAGCATGGAAGACGAAAGACGAAGGACGGAAGCCAAAAGGTGAGCTATATTTCTATTCTCTGCTTGCAGGAATCTGAGGGCTGCTTACTCGCCGTAAAAGGTGTCCTTGCCATATGGGCCGTAGGTGACGAGGACAGGCACCTTTTCGTCCGTTTTCGGGCGGTATACGTTGCAGCGAACGAGTCCCTCGCTGGAGTTGAGCTGGATAGTCGCATTTTGCTCGAAAATGTATCCAAATGACGTGTCGTCGATGGTATGTATGTCATGTTTGATGGTATTCGGCATGGTTCCAGGAAGGGCAAGTTCAATGGGGGTGTAACAAAGCAGCAAACAGTAGTGCTGGGTGTATATGCTGAGTGAGTACGTCTTGGATCTGCTTCAACAGCTCCAGGTTTCATTCTACACAAGTACTTCAGATTTACATAGATTTGGAGAAGACAGCTTGGAGAACCATCACTGTGGTCTGGGGTGGTTTGTGGATTGCCTTGAGAATTGGTGTACCAACACAACCGGGGCAGTGGACTGGGCTTCGGGATGTGGGGATAATGTCCACTCTCGGGAGCTTTCCAATACGACATGCAACTTACACCCACACCCACAAGCAGCTAGCACCGCCACAAGTTGATTCCGTGTACGCCTACGTGGCAGGCACATCTCACGAGCAGCATTACCGCTCACGCGAGACGTTCGATTGAGCCTGACAGAGACTGCCGTGAAAAGAAAATGGTCTATTTGCAACTATTGTAGGGTCTTTGACACGCTAGTCGGACTCACGGACGCCAGGGATCCCGTGCGTGTCCTCGCCCAGGACTTGTCCTCCCACGGTCACCGGCTGTGCGGGCAGCAGGACATACAGCATGCGTGCCCAGCTTGTCTCGCTCGTGTTCTTCCACGTGTGGTTTGTACCACGCTGGATCGACATGTCTCCGCGCTTCATGGGCCGCTTCTCGCCGGAATCCAAGATTAGCTCGATCTCGCCCTCGAGCACCACGCCGTAATCCAGACTGACGGTCCGGTGCATCGGTGCCAGCGCGCCAGGTCGCATGTCTACCACGCGCAGCACCGTGCCCGTCGAGATGGTGATGCCTGGCAGGTTTTCCGTGTAGGCTTCATAGGTTGCAATGTCGCAGTCACCGTTCATTTCCACGGGAAATGTATTGGTCGCGTAACAGAGCGCAAATTCGGCGCCATCTGGCAGCGGGCGGAAGGGAGCCGCCTCTGAGATCTTGTTCAAGAAGACGGTCTTTCCCTCGGCCGTGTGGCCAGTAATAAACCGGCTGACGGGGCGTAAATCTTTGTATGATTCGTTATTGGTGTCCATGTTCGTGCGTGTGTGGTGGAATGACAAAGGGAAGCAAATGAAAAGGACGCTGGCCAGATTCTCTATTTTCAGTCTCTTATTCTACCAAAATGACGGGCGTGGTCCTTATTTGTAATTGCGTCTTCGGACAACTAGTGGTGGACTAATGTGGAGATGGTCCGAGGTGGAGGAGTAACGGATGGTCTCCCGAGTAAAGTCACTACTGCTAACCACGCTGTATGCCTTGTATATACACAATTGTTTCCTGGAAATGCATCGAATTTAAAACCACACTGGATTCAAAAACCAACTAAATTCAAGAACAAACCAAATTTAATACAATAGATGAAATTCACGAAAACAAACACAGTAGCAAAAAGCCCCCTAGAAACCAGGTACAAAACAAAATGTCGGCGAAACTACGATACAACTTTGTCCGTAATAATGCCAGTCCAATGCCCATCCATGACTACCGCGGCCGCTATCAATCAATGCGGATGGCGCTGGAGACGTCTGGGACGCCCACGCCGGAGACCACCTTGGCGCTGACCACCTCGTAGACGGGGATCTCGGCTAGACGTGAGACAACGTGGTGCAGCGTCGGCAGAGCGTCCCAGTCGAGGGCATCAAAGTGGATTCTCGCCTTGCCTGCGCGCCATACCTTGTCGACCTTGGATGGCACGACCTTGGATTCCTGCGCGTGGGGGACAAAGGTTGCGTGTTGTACATCGGCTTTGCCGCGGTCCCCCACACGGGGAATGTACTTGTATGCAAAGATGCCATCGTCCGCCTCGCCGCCGATGGTGCCGTGCTCTGTGGCGGTGTCGTCTTCATGGAGGTCCTCGAGGGCAAGCGTGGCAAACTGTGCGCCCTCCCACCCGGCCTGGATGCGGTAGGACGTGGCCCGCCGGTACAGGTCGAGCGAGCAGTACAGCTTGGGCATGCCCAGTTCCTCGCGGCCACTGACAATGGGATCCGTCAGGCTCTCAAACAGAAGCGGGAGGTAGGTGCCGTTGAGCACTTCGCCGGTCTTCTTGGTGTACTGGACGCCGTGGAGGTAGAGGCCCAAGTGGCGGTACCCGCTACCGCCCAGCCACTCCATTTTGTTGAGCGTCGTCTGCGAGAAGCTAGCATACGCCACGGTGCCGGGCGTCTTGAACGAAAACGATGCCGTGGGAAAGAGGTTCTGCAGCAAGGTGCGCGATGTCTTGAACTTGATGGACGCCGTGGTGAAGGTCGAGTGTGTGGCGACGCGCGGGGCGCCTTCGTAAGTCTGGCGCGGGCCCGGCATCGGACCGAACGAGACCGGCATGCGCCAGTAGAGGTGCGGTTTGGTAGACCAGTCCCACTTCCGGTAGAGCTGCATGGAGTGGTCCCATTCGTCATGCCCAAAGTTGTACATGGTGTATTCCATCACTGTTGTGTCAGCGCTGTCAGTGTTCACTTTTTGTCTTTATTTTCTTGTCCGGTGTCCATGGAACGTACTGTCAAAATTGGCGTCATCATGACCCATGTCCCGTCCGGCGATCCGCGAGTACTCCTGGATCCGATTGGCTCGTGCGTAACGAAACGATTCATAGAGCTGCAGGCGCTCGGCAACGGCTTCCGCCCGCGTGTCCTTGGGGAGGACGACCGCCAAGCTAGCCGCATCTTCCATGGCGACGCCCGCTCCCTGGCCTTGATGAGGCAGGAACGGATGTGCCGCGTCGCCAAGGAGCGCTAGGCGGTCGCACGTCCAACTCGGGAGTACGTCCATGTCCATCAACTCCCAGACCTTGAGCGTCTCGGCGTCGGCCTTGTTCAGCAGGGCCAGAAGCGCCGGGCTAAACGTCTCGTACACCTGGAGTAGCTTGGCCTTGTTGACCCCGGCGTTCCAATCTGTACCTCTGTTAGCAGCGTTTCAAGTTTCAAATCTTGAAGGAGGGAGAAAAACACACCGTCGGTTTTGGCCTCTGACTCGTCCCGCGGATGAATGCAGACAAAGTTGAGCATCGTGTTGTCGGAGCATGGATACATGACGACTCTACGATCCGGTCCATACCAGATGATCAGCTCGCCATATATTTGTGCAAATTCGGCCGTCTTTTGATCATCCAGCGCGGACTGCCGCGAAACCAAGAAGCGGAAAGCGCTTTTCCCAGACGGCTTTGTGGTTATGTTACCACCGGGCACCTTGGTCCTCGCGTTGGACTGCACCACTGTCAGTCAGGGTTGATGGGCCACACAGGGAACTAAGGGTTGATTTTGCTTACATGCACGCCATCGGCGCCGATAATCACATCGCCCTGGACTTTTTCGCCGTTCTCGAGAGTGGCCGTTGCAGAAAACGCATCGACATCGACGACACGACTGCACGTCCGCAGCACGGCCGGTGGGCCCTCGAATTCGGCACCGGCACCAACTGCGCGTCGCTTCAGCTCTTCGTGCAAATGAACACGGTGACACAGGAGCCATGGCTGTCACTATCGTTAGGTATCTGCACGTGTCTCAAAAGGGAGACGGCGTTCTGTGCTTACATGCTGCCACAGCTTGTTGGGCTCCTCCAGGTTCACGTGTCTCGTTTTCTTTCCAGCCAGATCGTATTCCGTCAACTGAGAAGAGGTACATGAATTAGCGGCGAGCGCAGACACGAGGGAAAAAAAAATACGAGAACAAAAAGAAAATGCTCAAACACACGTATTCCATGGGGTTGGCGCCGAGCGTCTCGGCGTATATACCGATGCGGCGCAAGATGCCATTGGCATTGGGCGCCAGATGCACAGCAGCACCCAGCTCGTTTGCAAAACGCGACTGTTCTAGCAGCGTCACGCGATGACCGTTCTTTCGCAAAAAGATTGCGGCTGTCAAGCCTCCAATGCCGGCCCCGATAATCACAACGTGCAGGCCCGATGGCCCGCCATCGCAAGCATTCGCGCCATTGGCACCGTTGGTCGCTTGGCCTTGGCCATTTGTGACGATGGGAAGTGTGCCGTTGGACATCGTCATAGTACAGAAGATGGGGCAGGATGATGCTCGGCTGCGGTGTAGCGGTGTGAAGTGAGAGAATGGTTGAGCTGAGGTACAAGACGTAAATAACTGCTGAATGGGCAGGAGCCAAAACAAATTTACAATCAAAATGAATTAAAATGGAATTTGTAGAAAAAGAACGAAGTTTTTTTTGAATAGTAAATAAAATAAAATTGGAAATGACGAAAAGTTACTCAAAAACCAGAAAACTAGAGAAGCAAAGACCTGTCGAAGTTTACACGAGTGGGCGTCGTAAAGTTGGCATATGGTGTCCGGGCCAGCGCGATGTCATGTTGATCTTGGGCAACTGAAAGTGTGGGGTGAAACAAACGGCACCCGGGAAGTGGTCAGGCTGTGTGGGACTCTGTCCACTGTGTGCTAGCGGCACTACTTTCCATCCCAAGGGAGCTATCAAGCCGACCCAAGCGTCTGGGCATATGAGCAAGGGCATATGAGCAAAAGCTTTTGGCAATTATGTTTTGAATGTGTGGCTTCTTCCAATCAGATATCTGCCTAACACACAAGCTCTAATCAGCTGTCAGGAACTACAACAACAAAATAACAACATGGCGTCGCGTACTGCCCCCAAATTCGCCCTCGTCACCGCAGGCAGCGCGGGCCTGGGTGCAGCCATTGCCTGGGCCCTGGCCATCAACTGTGGCATGAGCGTCGTGATCAACTATGCCCACAACGCCACGCGCGCGGCAAGCCTGGTCGAGGCCCTGCGCCAGGAGACGATTTCTCGACAGAATTCTTCTCAGCAGACTTTTCACGCTGTCGCAGCGGACCTGCAACAGCCCGGCGAGGTCCAGCGGCTCGTGGTGGACACGCTGGCGCTTACGGGCGGGCGGCTGGATGCCGTGGTCAGCAACGCCGGGTGGACGCGCATGACGGATTTTTTCGATTTGGAGCAGGGTGTCGTCGAGACTGACTGGGACCGCTGTTTCGACGTCAACGTCAAGGGCCATCTGCGCCTGTTCCATGCCGTGCGACACGCACTCGAGGATGCGGCAGATGGCGTGTTTATTAGCACGGCCAGCGTCGCAGGGGTCAAGCCAAGTGGTTCTAGCCTGGTGAGTTTTTCTCTTTTCTTTTTTTCTACCCTCGTTCTTTTATCTTATTTTGTTTCTATTTTTTGTTGGTGTTTGTTTTTCATCCAATCGCATTTTATTCCATCACACAGCCCCTCACTAACACACCATTCAACAGCCGTATGCCGTCACAAAGGCGGCACTGATCCATCTCATCAAGTCGTTGGCCATCATCGCCGCACCCAAAGTACGGGTCAACTGCGTGTCGCCTGGAATTATGCTGACTGTAAGCGTACCTTATTCTATACACAGTTTTCTCTTCAAGTTTTTTTTTTTTCATGTGCTTACTGGCAACGTAACCAAGGACTGGGGCAAGACCTTCTCGCAGGAGAAGTTGGATCGAGCAATAGAGACGAGCAAACTGAACCGGTTTGCCACGGTGGAGGATGTCGCCCGCCAGGTGCGCGTGTTTGTGGAGAGCAACACAGTGACTGGACAGAATGCCATTATTGACGGTGGGTTTTCGTTGTAGCCACGCCATAGGGACGATGTAGAAATTCAAACAAAATCATAGAACAAAATCATAGCACATGTCTTTCAGGTGCGATGCTTTTCGCGAGTTCAACTGCCGCTGTTAAGACGTTAGCGTCCTCCAGGAGTTGTCCAGTGCCTAGTGACTTGCAAGCTGACCTAAAGCTTGCCCCAGTTGTGGTGGAATGTGGGGTGTATGGCGCCACGTTTAAGGGATGTGGAGGGTGTCTTACGCCCACAGCCATGAAATGCTGTATTACCTACATTGTGAGGAGGCGAAATTTGGAGATATGAAACTGACAAATATATGTCGTCCAGACCGGTGCACAACGATCAACACTGAGAGCCGCACACAGAAAATCGCACATAGAAACGTCACCCTTGCAACGCCCAACATGCCCATGTCCGTCCCTAACCCGCTACCGTCGCTGCCACCGTCGTTCCCCATCTTCTGGCGCGGCGACGTCCACTATGAGCACGCCCGCATCGGCCGTGTCTTTAACCACCGCCGACCGGACCGATACCCGCTCGCTGTCGTGGAAGCCAAGTGCGAAGAGCACATAGTGGAGGCGGTCAAACTCGCGAAAACGCTCCACTGCCGCGTGTCGGTCCGGTCGGGCGGGCACAGCTGGGCTGCTTGGAGCGTGCGCGACGATGCCGTGCTCATCGACCTGGGAAAATACTATGAGCTGTCGTACGACGCGGCCACGCATGTGGCCAAGGTGTCGCCGAGCATCACGGGCCGCCTGCTGAACACGCTGCTGGGCCATCATGGCCGCCTCTTCCCGGGCGGCCACTGTCCGGACGTCGGCATTGGTGGATTTGCCCTGCAAGGCGGTATGGGCTGGAACTGCAAGGTACAGTACACGTGCACATTTTATTCTTTGGTGGACGGTGCTAATCGCAGCAACACAGAATTGGGGCTGGGCGTGCGAACGTGTCCTCGGAGTAGATGTGGTGACGGCCGACGGTGAGCTGGTCCACTGCGACAAGACCGAAAACACTGACCTGTACTTTGCGGCCCGAGGCGCCGGACCTGGTATGGCTTCTATCTTCCCCGTACTATTTCGTGGGTGCCTGTTGCTAACTCTCCCTGAACAGGATTCCCGGGCATCGTGACCCGCTTCTACCTCCAGACGTTACCGGTGTTCTCGTGCATGCGGTCTGCCGCATACATCTACAAGAAAGAAGGCTACCGCAAGGCGGTTAGCTGGATCATAAAGCTGGCTGAAGACTATGACCCGGACACGGAAATCGTCGCCGTTTCGTCGTATCCGGGAGGTGCAGACGAGATCCGCATCATGGTGCTTCTCGTTACATTCAAGAACAGCGAAGACGAGGCACGCAAGGCACTGCAAGTGGCAGACGACTGCCAGCCTGCCGGCAAAGTCGACGGATGGTTCATGAAGCCGACCAGCCTGCAGAGCGAGTACGACGACCAGGCCGCCGCAAACCCCGAGGGCCACCGTTACTGTGCAGACAATGCTTACATCGCCAACAACGCCGATGTCGTGTCGGTCATGGAATCGGCTTTTACGACGCTGCCAACCCGCAAGTCCTTTACGCTGTGGTATGCCATGGCCCCTTGCAGCCGGCGCCCGCTGCCCGACATGGCGCTCAGCATGCAGTCCGACCACTACCTAGCGCTGTATACGGTCTGGGAGCATCAGCACGACGATCACACGAACCGAGGCTGGGTCCGCGACATTATGCACAACGTGGAGCGGTACTCGGTGGGTGCGTACCTCGGCGACTCGGATTTTCAGACGCGGCAGACGCGGTTCTGGGACCAGGAGCAGGGGAAACGACTCATGCGGATCCGCAAGGAACGGGATCCGCAGGGCCGTATCTGTGGCTTTCTCGATGCGGGCGACAAGTCTGGCGCGGACGGGCTGCCAAATGAACATCACTGGCTTTTGTGAAATGTGTCAAGAGACGCGGCAAATACAGCCAGGCGGTACAGAATATGGCTGTACCAAGAACATGAACTGTACATATCGAAATCTAAAGAAAAAAATGTATACATTCTCTACGATATGTGGCGTTAATGTGCCATTCAGAACCCTGCTACAGCAACTGCACATACGGGAAATGTGTTTGCAACTACGGAGTAATACTCCGTCCCTGTTGTTCACATGAGCACACGAACATACATAGTTCGTACACACCAACGTCTACAAATCAATACATGCAGTGGCATACAAAAGTACAATAGCGACAAGAGTCCCACTAGTGGCTCGGCTTGTTGTGGCCTGCGGACCACCCATCCGAGTTTAGCGGCCATCGAGCCGACTTGCAGCGTATTGCACTGTCTGCGGGGGGTTTTGACAGTCTATTAGAGAATAGAGCGACCACAGACAGATAAAAGAGACAGCAATACTGGGTAATACAGCCGTCTGTAAATTCTCTGCGCAACCGGCAACCAACCAGTAACAGTTCAAAGTCAGCCATCTCTCATCGAAACCACTTATTCCTTAAACGGCCCCACAACTTCGTCCCCCTTTTCTCCAATTTTTTCTCCTCCCTCTCTCTCTCCCTACCCCCAACAATGGCGGATGACAATGACTCCAGCCGAGCTACGGCCGCAAAGACGCTTGCAAACAAAGTTGCAGTGGTCTCGGGCTCGAACAGCGGTATCGGGCTCGCCATTGCACAGGAGTTGTCATCGCGTGGCGCGTCTGTGGTAATCAACTATCCGTCCCCGGAATTGAAGGATGTCGCCGACACAGCAGCTGCATCCCTGGTGACTGCCGCGCTGGCCGTGTGCGCCGACATCTCAACGACTGGCGGGCCCATGGCGCTGATCACGGCGACGGTGGCACACTTTGGTGCCGTGGACATCCTGGTCAACAACGCAGCGCTGGCCGTCAACATGCCGTTTGAGGACCAGACTCTGGACCACTGGGACTCGCTCGTCAACCTCAATGCCCGCGGGACATTTTTGTTGACGCAGGCCGCGCTGCCGCACCTGCGCCGGGGCGGACGCATTGTCAACATTGTGTCCATCTCGGCGCGGGCGGCACCACCCCTGCAGACCATCTACGCCGGCACCAAGGGCATGGTCGAGGCTTTCACGCGTGTGTGGGCCAAGGAGCTACCGCCCAAGTACGGCTGCACCGTCAACGCCGTGTCGCCCGGCCCGACCATGACCGAGGGCTTTCGTGCCGCGGGCGACGAGGCCATGAAGGTGCTCGGCCCCACGATCGAGGCCACACCGGCTGGCAAGCGCATGGGCGCGCCCGAGGAGATTGCATACGCTGTTGGCTTTCTCTGCGAGGAGCGCGCACGGTGGGTCAATGGCGAGCAGCTGTTTGTCAATGGGGGACTGTATGTAGACTAGTGACTGTGCCTACGCTTGTCCACTATGCCAGTAGCGCTGGCGGCCCACTGCGTCCCGGGGTGGGGGAAGACCAGAAGACGCTTTTTGGTCAGTTTGGTGACCATACCTCAGAACAGCCGGCTGCACACAGGACGACAACAGGACGGAACCTGACACGGCTCTGTTCAGAGAGAGAGACAGGAAATTTTTTTCCCAATCATCATAGCATTGAAAAGGAAACTTGGCTATTCTCTCAAAGTGAGGAGAAGAACGAGAAAATAAATAAACAAAACCAAAATAAACAAATTCGCAGAAAGTAATACAACCACCATTTCGACTGCCATCCTTACGCTGGTGCCACATCCGACCAAAAGCATGAAGACACATCGCACGTTTCTCAAGAAAGCGGAGCCGGTCGCCAGCTCAGGCCCCTCTACATCGACCGACGTGCCCACCATCGTGCGCGGAGTGATCGACGACATCCGCCGGGATGGCGACCTCGCTGTGCGCCGCTACTCGAACAAGTTTGACAAGTGGTCGCCGCCGTCCTTCAAACTGAGCGAGGTTGAAATCGAAAGGATCGTGGCCAGCGTGCCGCAGCATACCCTCGACGATATCAGGGAAGTCCAGGCCAACGTGCGGCGCTTCGCCGAGGCACAGCGCAAGTCGATCCAGGACTTTGAGGTCGAGACGGCTCCGGGAGTCTTCCTCGGCCAGAGGAACAACCCAATCGACTCTGTGGGAGCGTGAGTTACGTTCTTATACTTATATTAATTAAATAATCTGATAACTAAGCGTTGTTAATTTTAGATACGTACCCGGCGGTCGTTATCCACTGCTGGCCTCTGCGCACATGACGGTGATCACGGCGAAGGTGGCTGGTGTCCGGAACGTGATCGGCTGTACGCCGCCTATTCGCGGTAAAATTCCCAGTGCCACAGTAGCGGCGTTGCACCTGGCGGGTGCCGACGAGATCTTTGTCCTTGGCGGTGTGCAGGCTGTAGCCGCCATGGCCGTCGGTACCGAGACCATCAAAAAAGTCGACTTTATTGCCGGCCCCGGCAACGCTTTTGTTGCGGAAGCTAAGCGTCAACTCTTTGGGGAGATTGGCATCGACCTGTTTGCCGGTCCTACCGAAGTCCTCATTGTGGCCGACGATACGGCCGATCCACTAATGCTCGCCACCGACTTGCTGTCCCAGGCGGAGCATGGCCCGGACAGTCCCGCCGTGCTGGTCACGACGTCTGGGGCAGTCGGCAAAAAGACAATGGAGGCGTGTGAAGACCTGCTCAAGACGTTATCCACCGCAGATGTTGCCCGTGTTTCGTGGGGTAACCTCGGCGAAGTCGTCCTCACCAACACAATCGACGATGCTTTCGCTATTGCTGACGAATACGCATATGAGCACGTCCAAGTCCTGACTAAAAACCCGCGCGACGCATTGATAAAGATGTCCCATTATGGAGCCCTGTTTCTCGGGCCCATGACGTGTGTTTCGTACGGAGACAAGGTACGTGTATGATCTCGTGTTAGAAGGGAGGATTTGTTTTGTATTCCCTATAATCTATACTAACACGGGGTTTTCACCCTACCGTAGTGTATCGGGACGAACCATGTACTCCCGACACGCGGAGCGTCGAGATATACCGGTGGGCTATGGGTGGGTAAGTATCTACGGACCGTCACCTACCAAGAAGTTCGAAATACAGAGGAGGCTGGTAAATTGGGACGCCTTTGCGGACGTGCGGCCAGGGCAGAGCTCTTTGAAGGCCATGCCCGATCGGGTGACCTCCGTGCGCACAAGTACTTGGGTGACACATTTGACTGGATACCGGAAAACTAAGTATTCAAAAGCCGAGACGAGAAGGATGGAAGTATGGCTGGAGAGGAAATAGTAAAACAAAAAGAAGACACAAAATTAGTTTTGCCAGCATATGTGCAATTGTTTAATTGAATATTCTACCGTCTTCTTTTCATTATTAATACTCTAAATTCTTGTAAATGAAACTCCTACTCAATGGTGGTTACTACCCAGATTCTAGTATGTTTCTCCATGTCACCGCTGTCACCGTTGTTGGATGATTCTGCACCAGCGCTGATCACAGTCTTTTAGGACAATGTCTGCTCCAATTCACGTCTGGCTCGCCCAGCGTGCGCCTTCCTTAGCGGTAAAACCACCATGCCAATTTCTACATCCGTATACTGGGTATCTGTACTCTGTACTATCGCCTATCTGGTTATATAGTTTAGATTGGGTAGATCCCGTGTCTGCCTTCCTGCTCACCGTTTCGTTATAGGGCGGTCGACCTGTTACGAATATGGTCCCCGCGAGGCCTCATCAACAGGCCGACGTGCGAACCCCGCACTAGGATGGGACAACGATAATGCGACCGATGCCGAACGGACGGTGCAAGCGTGGCAAAAGCACCCCATGCGAGATTTTAGAACGATGGAACGAGAGGACTAAGTACGGTACACGAATGATCTCGAATGATTATGGCTAGATACATAAAGATCGGGGATTCCTCCTATAAACCTAGATAGAAGGCATAGTCGTTACCGATTAGCTAAAATATAAATATAATTCAGTATTCCTATACCCTTGTTATATATAATTACTACACGTGTCACCCGTATTCTACGTGTTGATTATTGTTTAGCCGTTATACCTTCTTACTGTTCTTATTTGAACAAGACCAATCCCTAGCTTGATCACTTAGTAGAGACTCTCTCCTCTAAAGCTGTAATAGTTTAACATTAATCACATTCTTATCAACTATTTTTCATATGGAGTTTATATATCTCATATCGGTTTATTAAATAATGTATCGTAAAATTTACATCTGTAATATAACTTCTATTCTCCTTCGTTTCTATGCTGAAAATTATAACTAACATTACTCCCCCTACTTTATTTATTTCGTTTTCAAGTAAGGCTTTTTACTTTTTAATTTTCGTTATATTACGTCATTTTAACGGTTCGTTTTATAACGGGTCACGTAACGAAAACTTACAGTGTCTCGAAGTAAGGTGCTTCATTTTAATAAAATATACAAAGAAAGAAAAAAAGAAGAATTTAAACTTTTACCTTTACAGTCATTCCAACTAAAGCGACCCTGGTGCCTAGTATGAATAAGGTCCCTAACGCCAACGTTACTCCAGCCCAGAGCTGTAGGCCCCAAAACTTGTTATTTGTGGCCTTGAGTAGGGCGCCGCCAATTGGCGAGCCTATGAGACTGCCGATGCTAATAATGGCAAACATAGTGCCGTTGCGAACGCCGAGCTTGGACATATCTTTCGTGATTTCAGCGACCAGTGTGGGCATGATAGAAATAAACGCGCCTGAACCGAAGCCGTACATGACCGAGAAGACGATGATGACGGCGTTGCTGTTTGCGGGAATCCAAACAGCGAAGATGCAGATGACAGAGAAGACCGCCATGATGATCATGGTGTTGAAGCGCCCAACCTTGTCGGCGACATGGCCGGGTATAGTACGGCCGAAGAGACTGGCACCATTGAGGATAGGGACTAAGTAGCCGGAAAGTTCGCTCGACATGCCGGCCTCAGTGGCCTGGACGACGACGTAACTGATGGGCACAAAGAGGCCAATGTAACCGACAAACGAGGCCAAGGCGAGAAGTGCAAACGGAAGCTCACCGAGCGGAGCAATAAACTCTTGCAGCGAGAAGGGCTTTTTCACGGGCTTGAGCCGGCACGTGATGGTCAAGTTGGCGATGATCAACAGGCCCAGAATCATGAAGGCGCAGATGCGCATCGTCCACCCGAAGCCAATGCGCGTGACGAGGCGCGCGACAATAATCTAGTTAGAAATGTATCAGTGAAAGATGCTCGGGCAGGAGACTTGGTAAAGCGGAGAATGAATAATTACTGGGAAGATGACGCCACCGAGAGATGCACCTCCCGCAATGACTCCGAAAGCGAGGGCTCTCTTCTTGAGGAACCAGCTAACGCAGCTCGTCATTGCTGTGTTTACATGTTAGTATCCCTCGTCTCGTCATCTCTTTTTGACTCACGTATTCGTGAATGATTACTCACCGGGAAAGAAGAGCATGCTGGCACCAATGGGCGAGCACACACCCTGAGACAGGACGAACTGGTAGTACTCGCTAGATAGTGATGCCATCATGAGGCCGAATACATGGAAGAAGGTCCCAGCCAGCAGTAGATAGCGAGGACCATAGTTGTCAAATACTTTGCCGACAAGAGGACCCTGCAGAGCGTTAGTCTTATGAGATAATCTTTGCAGAATAGTGACCTGTGACAAAGGGACTCACGCCGAGGAACATGAAGAAGAGTTGCAGCGAGACGATCCATGAGATCTTAGTCTCCGAGTCACCCTTCAGTTGGTGCATTTTATAATAGTCTTGAAATACGCCAATGCCTGATGCTTTCTGTCAGTATGACCGCGGTGTGAGGAAATGTGAGACTGGAAAGGAAATACATAGAGCGTACAGTTAATCCATCCAAAGCTTTCATGCAGGACAGCGAGAAACATGTCAGTAAAGTGTACCCTCCTAGTGACAATCACGATGCCCGCGAAAATAATGATGAGCATACCTGCAGAACTAAGTAAACATTGTTAGCCTTTATGGCAGCACTATAACCCACAGAAAGGGATACTATCTTACCATAGCAAAGAAGCTGCCCAGCAGTGTCTCTATCGCGCGTCGGTCGTACTTGTCGCCAGAGAATTGGCTGGGGTGCATGGGATGGTTTAGCGGTAGGCCACCAGCACGTTGAGGACCACCGGGTCCCTTGGGCCCGGAAAAGCCATTTGTTGGACCGCGTTCCGCGTCTGCTTGGGACTTGAAATCTCCTCCGGCCTCTTTGCCATCTGCCGTTGACGCCAGAAAGATACCAGTCGACTTAACATTGACCTCCTTGTCCGACGAAGGCGTTGACATGTCGAGGACAATAGTATCTTGTTTCTCGATGTCACCTTCAATGGATAGGCTCTGCTGAGAAGCCGTGCTTGACATTTCGAAGATGATTGAATGCACAAACGCAACAGTTCGCACCACGGACAAAAATGTAGGATCAATAGATAACTCACAGAAATCGTTTGATGCTCTTTCAGAACCGGGGGCTATTTATTTGACATGCAGTATAATTTGGAGGCTAAGTTATACGACCCGGCCAATGTTCTTTTTAGGAAGGCTAGAACCGATCGGGGGCGTGTCAAATACATACGATTCGGCCAGCAATCAAAAGGGCTAAGAAAAGAGAAGCTGGCCATTGTTCTTTCACAGAGAGAAAAGAAGACAACCGGGCCCGATTCGGGGACAGTCATATGAACAGGCCGAGTCATGAAGTTCGGCTACAGCTCGGCCGCGGATACGATGTGAAAGCGAAGCCGTCGTTTAGGATCGGCCGTGGAGCGGCCGCTGGCAATGTCCGTCGCAGAAGTGGTGGCTCGGTGAGTGGGCCAAGGGTGGTGGCCGTATTATTTTACGTCGGCACTTTACCTGAAATGGACAAGACCCTTTTGCGGAGTGGGTCTCGGCCGACTATCTTTTGAGACGTTTCGTTATGTTAAACACACTACGCCGTCTCTTGGAGTCCCTGCTCGGCAATACGACCACCAAGTCCGACTAGATCGGAAGTCACTGTGTTCATTTTGATGTTTGTTCATTCATTTATGAATCACCGATTCACAGCCTACACTTTCATTCGTTTCAGCAGCAGCAACAGCATCAGCATCAGCAGCAATTTTCATTTAACCGGCGTCACGCATAACCCATGCCCAACATGATCACAGTAACGTCTCCAGATGACGCCCGGATCCTCGTCATCGGAAACGACGACCTGACCGACACAGTCATTCAAAACCTCAAGTCCCATGGTGAGAGATGGTAGTACGGAAGGGGGCCGATGAAAACCGTTTATCTGACTAATCGAGTTTCTTCACGAAGGAGTCCAAGACATCACGCTCATGAACAATGAAGGCCCGCGGTTGGGGGTCAATGTTAAGCAGTTCATGAAAAAGGTTGATCCCTACTTTTCTTTCCCATATCATAGGCAGGCATGCATGTCTGTATCTACGGCTCACACACGTTCTTTTATTTACAGGACGCCTTCGATTACATTGTGGCGGACGTTGACTACTTCAAGTCCTTCTCCCTGGTCTTGGCTCTGAACCAACCCCGAGCCTTGGAATTGGTGCTGAGTGACGCCCGGTGGCCGAGTATGTATTCTTATTGTGGCATTTCACCTTTTTAGTCGTGAGCATAAACATACTTTTCAGGAAAGTTTGACTGATGCTACACGAATATCTTGAACAGAGGACAGCCAGGATGCAGACCCGGATCTACCCATGATCATCTCACGGAGCGTACAAAACACTTGTAAAATGCGATGCCAGTACCGGGAACTGCCACGTAAGTACATTCAACTCCCCATTCCTTGCCATTCCTTGCTATATCTTGCCAGGGAGGCCAAAATGGTGAACTGACTTAGGCCTGAGTAGTTAATGGCGGCGGGTCGTCCAAATTTGTCAGCCTGCCCATGGATTTGCTACCATGGACGAACGCCAAGTGCGCATTGAGTGAGTTAGAAGTGATTTTCCTATTTGAACATCTTCATTAAACCATCTGGTGGTATCTGGCTGACTTTGGGAACTCCAAGTCGAATCCACAGTCAGGCAAGAGTTCCCTGCCGGAAAGGAGAACGCCAGGTTCCATGCTTACCTGGCTGCCGGTCGCGCCGTCGCAGACTTTCAAAAGTCAAAATGCTCATGGCCGACAGAAGCGGACAAGGATCAAGTCAAGGCCTTGATTGCCGGCGTGAGCTCTGACCGTGCTCTGGTCGTTGAGTTTGTTGACCAAATGTGAGTTTTATCCAAGAGATGTTCCCTTCGCCATCCTTTTGGACGTATTTTTGTTAACAATACACCCGACAATAGTTGCAAGGGAGGTTACGGCTCGGTCCTGGAGACGATTGCGCTGCTGGGCCGGCTGATCTCTACCGACGCGTTGAAGCTGCTCACTGGAAACGGACACCCGATCAATAATGCCAATGTGGAGGAGGTGATTACTATCGCGACCTCATAGGAATCCCGAGTATGGGGTGTACTTTGGACAGAGAATCCTTCAATCTGCCATTTAAATTTCATGATTTACCGGTCCTATCTTGAACGGGTGACACTGCATTTCACACATGTGTCATATTGGGTAAAACATAGAAAGGTACCAGCTGGGGCCCACTGCTTGTTGTGGTGGAGCACAATTTTTCGACTCGGCCGACAAGCGCCCGTGAGGCACGTTCACCGGGACCTGGATTGCCGAGACACGTCGCCCGAGACAAACAAGGACATACGTTGGCAGCTATTACAGTTTAAAACCTATCGTACATGATCGTACTGCATGTTTTCTTTTTCTTTTTTCCTTTTTCTCTCTTTTTCTATGGCTTATTAAGTTCTTTAGGTATGAGCCTCCCTGTTCTGCTGGAAGCTCCCAATGCCGAAGGACCCTGCCCGACTTCTCACCGGAAAGCAACCTGTTCAACCCATCTCATTCCAACCCAGCCATCTCCCTATCTGTCACCTGATAGGTAGAAGTCCAATAAAAAGAAAATGAATAACGCACCTCCAATCATCCTAGACCCACAGAACCCCTGCTCCCCGCTCGCCTTCCACACGTCGCAGACGGCCCTTTTTCTCCTCGACTTCCACGCCTTCATCGTCAAGTCGCAACCCGAAGGCCGCGGCCCCGCTGTGGTATCGTCGGCAGCGGCGCTGCGGGCCTGGGCAAGGGCTCGCGGTATGCTTGTGGTGCACTGTATGATCGACTTGCGGGCGACGACAGTTGCGGAGCGGAAGATGGCCAAGAGGGCCAACGGGGTGAGAGACAAGATGAGGGGCGAGGCGCCCACCACGAAGGCAGAAGTGGCCGAGGTGGAGGCCGAGGCGGGCGAGTACATATTCTACCGGCCGCCGAGCCACGTATCGGCCATGGGGAGCTACGGACTGCGGGAGTTTTTGAGGGAGCACGAAGTGAGGTCGCTGGTGCTGGCAGGTTTTAGCACGAGTGGGTGTGTGATCAACACGGTAAAAGGGGCGGCAGATGAGGGTTTCTCTGTCACGGTGGTGGAGGACGCTTGTGGAGATCGAGATGCGTCTGTGCATGAAATAATCATGGGGAAGTTGTTGATCGGGCAGGCGCATGTGGTGGGCAGGGAGGAGTTTGTCGGCGCGTGGAAGAGGGAGAAGGGTGACATCTTGGAAATAGAGGCATTGGCAGACAAGCTGGCTATGTGATGAGCGGGAGAACACTGGCCAGTGAAATGTGAAATTCGGCGGAGGCCATGTTTACTACAGAGGCGACAGAACAATGCAATGGCATTAAATTGTACATCCTCTTATGTGTTATAACTTGCGATTGCCTCTTATCAAGCGTAACGCTGTCTCAATATCCCCACAGCAGAAAGTAGGCACGAGATTGGACATCGGTGGAGCGCGACACAACAAATCATAATTTATTTTTGACTATCTTCTTTGTGCGTATACATCTCCTTATATACAGTTTATCTACAATCTCATTACCAGGGATCCTGAGCTGCAAGGTGCTCTTTCCAAAATGCGATCCTCTCCTGGTTGTCGGCCAGTGGGATCGCGTAGCTCTCCTTCCCGAGACGCATAATGCGGTTGTCCGTCGTCTCGATGAACTCGGGCAGGCCGTTGCCATTGGGGTTCCCCGTTTTGATGAAATTGGCCCAGTAGCCCGACACAACAGCGGCCACCTCGTAGTCAGTATCGCTGTAAGGGTAGCCGTCCTGTGCATATAGGTTGTTGAGTGCATAGGGGATCTCGGCACCATGAAAGGCGCCGTACCGCGCGCCCGGGCCGATCTTGCTGTAGGTGTACTCGGATCGTGGCACCGATTTTTCGTAAATGCGTAGCTTGGGCGCGACATTGTTCTCGGGCGCCGCGGCCCCAATCGCCTGACGTGAGGGAGGGGCATCGGGCCCGCCCTGCCGCGCAGGGGGCGCGTGCGTGTATAAGTAACCAAAGACGGAGCTCTTGGAATGCTTATGGAACTCGACAGCCCACAGCGCCGTCGTCACGCACGAGTTGTCCCGAGCCGCCTGGTTCCACGCGTCGCGTGCGTCGACACTCTCAGAACGCGGATACAGCTCCAAGAACCGGTCCGCCAGGGTGCCGTACTTTTGCTGCGCGCACGACTTGAGGTCGTTCTCGTCAAACTCGGGGTCGGCGTAAGTGCCGCCCTCATCGGCGTTGTGGCCGGTCAGGATGGGCACGTCGGCCTGAATGCCACGGTTGAGCGACTCCTCATAACTGTATGGCAGGACCCAGCCGTCGATGCAGGGACGATAGAATGGAGGGTTTCCCCACACTTCATCGTTCTTGTTGTTGCCCTCGAGGAGGACGTCGAGGGATAGCTTGCGCAGCTCGGCAATTTTAGCGACACCCTTCTCCGCGAGTGTGGCGATACCTTGCGTCGTGGCTTTCTCTTTCGACCGGTAGGCCGGGGCCAGGCCGCTGAGAAGCGGGTCGCGCGGGTACCGCTGTCCGGACTGGGGAATGGCGCGCTGAAATAGCCCCCGAGACACCGGCGAGAGAATGTGGATGCCGGTCGATGCGCCTCCAGCAGACTGGCCACCGATCGTGACGGCCGACGGATCGCCACCAAATGCTGAGATGTTATCCCGAACCCACTTCAGGGCTGCAACCTGGTCGAGGATACCGTAGTTGCCTGACGCATTGTGACCCGATTCCTCATCAAGTTCTGGCGTGGAGAGGAAGCCAAGGATGCCGACGCGATAGTTGAGAGTAACGACGACGATGCCCTTGCTTGCAAGGCCGGTGCCCTCATAGGCAAGCTCAGAGCCCGAGCCCGCGATGAAGCGCCCTCCGTAGATCCAGACGTAGACAGGCAGCTTGTTATCTGCCTTGGTGGCCGGCGTCCAGATGTTGAGTGACAGGCAGTCTTCGTCCTGGATTGGAAGAATGTTCATGGGTCCGAAGGGTACCTGGGGACACGGAGGCCCGTAGCTATCCGCAAGGCGCACGCCCTCCCAGGGCTCGCGAGGCTGAGGGATGCGCCACCTGTTGTCGCCGCCAGTGGATGCAGCATAAGGCACACCCTTGTATGCAATAATGCTTTCATTGTACTCGGAGCGGACACCCTGCAGGAGGCCGGTCGACACTCGCACTGGTGCGGGAGCACAAGCCATGTCTTCGTTTTTGTTTTGTGTTCTTCTCGTGTTCGTATCTAGCCGAATTGGGAGATGCAGGAGAAAAAAGAAACAGAAATGTAAATATAAAAGATTGAAGTTGACGACGGCAACTTATGAGGTAACTTGGCATAAATGCTTCAAAATCACGAGTCAACGGATCAAACAATGGGGACAGTGCTGCGCATGGAATATTAAGTAGCCTGGGCCTTTGAGCTAGGTCGAGTTTCCAAGATTCGGCCGAGCCTGTCTTCCCTGCCTTTCAACACCTAGTGGAACCGTCTTCGTCTCGTAGCTTCGTCATGCTTTAGCATTATTTCCCTCTCGGCGTAAGCGATTTCTGCGGGGTCGGGGTCAATATATTTTTTAGGTGGCCCATTGCTTCGGTCACTCGGGCGACGCCCCCCGAACCGGCCGTTTAGCACCCGAAACTACTCGACCGCCAGGGGAACGTCCACGGCAAAGCGAGAGAAATCGGGGAAAAAAACACGCCCACTGCACACCACGAACTGTCACGCTCGGGGCTCGACGTTGATCATGCGACCTCACAAGGGACAAGAGAAGGGATTGTCGCCCAGCAGTTTGTCTACATATATTTCCCCACATTGGAACCCCATGGGGTTCCCAGAATCTTTGTTTTCGTCTGTTTTACTTCTTCGAAGCCGTAGTCGTTAGCACTACGTCAATATTCAAAGGCCCACCTAACGCAGTCATTATCTAAGCCTGCCTTCCTTCCACGACTCGACTTAGAGACACTGAGGAGAGGGAAGGTCAAATCCCAATCCTCATTCCAACACAGCAGAAACAGCAAGACAACCATGAAGGACCCCGACAGTTGCCGTAAGGACGGCTCGGATCATATCGAAGACGCCGGTGAGCGGCCTTTGGCTGTCGTCCTGAACCGCAACGACTTTGTCCAGGCCCAGCAGGACTCTCTCTGTGAGGGTAACCCCCCATGGCAGGTCATCAAGAACAACCTGCGCACCTGTGCCACCATCATGGTGGTCCAGGTAAGTCAAATCCCTTGCGGTTCTGGTTGGCCTCGTCGAGTCCAGCTGAGTCCAGCTTTGGTTGTTTGTGTCGTCTTTATGGAAAAGCGTACTGAAAATAGTGATCGCGACTCGCATAGCTCAACGGCATTATTCTGGGTCTCGAGTACGTCCTGCTCGGTGCTCTCGTCGGTGTGCAGGCCTTCTGCAGGACCATGGGTTCCTTTGATGAAACGACCGGGGCTTATGCCGTGGCGGCCAACACGTTGTCGCTCTGGGCTGGTCTCTTCGGTCTGATGTGAGTTACTTTCCATGGCCCAGCCAGCCAATCCAAATCCTTCGCGACCAACAGTAAGACACTGACTTGCCTGATTGGTCATCTCCAGGCAGTTCGTAGGCCAGATATTTGCCGGCTGGTTCGCCGACCGCTTTGGACGAACTCGCTGCATCTACCTAATGTGCCTAAACGTATACCTCGGCGTCATGACGGAGATCTTGTCTAGCAATAAGTACGACTACCTAGGTGCCAAAATTATCATGGGCACTGCAACGGGCATGATGCAGGTTATTGTCCCGACATATGTTGCCGAAATCACCCCACGTGAGATCCGGGGCATCTCAATCGGCATGTTCGCCTTCAATCGTGAGTGTCAATAACGATGAACGGGACGGGGGCGTTTCCCTTTCCCAAAATCTGCCGCTAACCACAATTTACAATGACCTAGTGTCTCTTGGCTCTCTGATCGGCACTCTCGTGACATATGGTGCCAACCAGGCCTACGGCGGAGACGTCTACGACAACCGCAGCTGGAAAGTTCCTCTGTATGTCGGTGTGGCCGCTCCCACGATCGCCCTTGTCGGCATGCTACTCTTCATGCCCGAGTCGCCGTACTGGTATGTGCTCAAGAATCGCACCTCGGACGCCAGACGAAGCCTTCAGACACTACACCCCAACAAGAGTGCTGAAGAGGTCGACCGTCTCTACCACGAGCTGCAGTACACGGTGCTGAAAGAGAGAGATGAGCAGGCCACTAGCAGGGACGCCTCGTACTTGGAGTGTCTCAGCGGGCCCAATCTTCAGCGCACCTTCTCAGCACTATTCCCCTCGCTGGCCCAGCAGCTTGTTGGGAACCAGCTGGTCCAGTCGTATTCTACCTGTAAGCAAATCACTTGTTGTGATTCCACCGAGAACGGGCAAAACGGCACAAGAGAAACAGTAGCTAACAGGGGTGCACAGACTTCTTTAGAATTGCCGGCCTCTCCAACTCCCTCTTTGGCAGTGTCATCGTGTCTGTTGTCGGCCTCGTTTCGGCAGTGGTGGCCTTCTTTCTCATTGAGAAGAAGAGTGTGGGACGATGGCACTTGGTCTTCTGGGGTGTCGCGGGTATCACGTTGTCTATGCGTACGTATCTTGGCCTCACGTTCATCCAGAATTATTACATGTTGATACCAGACCGGCTGACTTGACAAACATAGTTGCTATCGGCATTATCGATTCGGCAGCTGGCACCACCAACTCTAGTGCCGGCGGAGCCTACGTAGCCTTCATTGCTCTTTTCAATGCTGCCGTGACCATCGGCCCTGGCGTCGCCGGGTGAGTGCCTCCTTACAAGGAACCACCATGTTACATAATCACACATGTACATGCAGTCTGCTGACCCTTCAACCTCCCTGCCAACAGATGGGCGTACTGTGGAGAAACTGCCTCGGCTCGGCTCCGTGCCAAGACGGCAACGCTGGCGGTGGGATGCAATGCCATTGTTGGTACGGTTACCAACATCGTCATACCCTTCGAGCTGACGGCCATCGGGCCCAAGACTGGCTACATGTTCTTCGGTATCGGCGTCATCTGCTGCGTGTTCACCTACTTGTGGATCCCTGACATCACTGGCCGCAGCTTCAGCCAGCTAGATGAGCTGTTTGAGCGGAAGATCCCTGCCAGGAAGTTCAAAGACGCAGTGTGCACCGGCGAGTACGGCAACGAGCACCAACGGATCGAAAAGCACGACGACGCTGCCTGAGGCTTCTTGCTTGCGCGCGCAATACAGAGCTCCTTTGCCACGCCACCACTTTCAAATCAGGATTCGCACACAATACGCCAGATGTTCAACTAACCGGAGGTGTGATGAAAATATAAACCGAGGTCGGATCATCAACGCACTTACATTTTTTCTCTTCTCTCTCCCGGGAGCAAGGAACCTAGCAAACCATCATTTCTTGTCCGAGGGTATACTAAATTGGAACAAAAATTCCAGCTGCCTGGTTAATACACACATCTTCCCCTCGCAAGACTACTCGTGGCTCGTTGTATGACTGGCGTCTGCTCCTCAGTTGGCCTTTCCTGTGGCGACGGTGCCAAGGGCACTCTCCGTGATTAGCCGCATTCCCCCTCGGAGCCGTGCAACGGCAGCATGGGTTCTCGGCATCGCAGTGTAGCGTGAAGTGACAACTACCACAAGTTTGGTTGCCTCGGGCCTGTTTGTTCCGTTTCTGCCGCTTTCTGTACCCATTCTACTACTTTTTCACCCGGTGCATGCCCAACCAACGTCCGCGGCTGGACTACTCAGTAGATTGTGAACAGCGGCCGAAGTCTTCGGCCGATTTGGCGTATGTTCGACACACAAGCATCAGCCGATAAAAGTCTGCACGCTAGAGCAAGGTGGGCCGTCACGCGGGTCTCTTTTTTCCATTTCAGTCAAAGAGGGGAAGTCAGGGGCCCCATGGGGTGAAGGGTGAAGGACCTCCACTCTTGGACCTATGAGAGTTAAGTTAGGCTTTGGTTTTCCCGGGGCGCGGCACGTCGTCGGGAGTGTGGGCGAGGGGATCTTACACCAATATATTGAACACAACTGCCTCCCTCGGATCGCCGGCCCCGAGCCACGACAAATTAAAGCTCGGAATCTGGATTAAGAATCTCGGTTTTCCCGACAATGGCTGCGCTGTCTGAAATGTTGTCGCAGTTGTCCCCTGCATCAACGGGGCCATCCTCACCACCGCCACCACTGTATCCACACGCTTGCACGGCATGCGTCCAGCGCAAGGTTAAGTGCGATAAGCGGCATCCGTGCCTGGCGTGCACAAAGTCCCATCTCCAGTGCACATACCGCAGCACGCCGCCCCCACAGCGCCGGAAGAGGAAGATCGTAGAGCTCACTCGCGCCGCGGCCAACCAGGCCCTGGTCGAAAAGTTGCATGCTCACGAAGCCCTGCTCCGCAGCGCCGGCGTCTCCTTCGAGGCCCTCGATGAAGGCCTGATCGCCGTTCATGAGGGAAACAACGATGGTGAAGGGGATGGTGTTGATGATGGCCACCATGACGGCGATGGTGCGGTGAGCAAAGGCCAGTCCCTTGCCCTTGCCGCTGAGGGACGGCCAGCGAATGACGGCCCCCTTACAGCAGAGAGCCTGACGGTCAGGCAGAAAACAACAGCAGCAACAGGAGCCGCAGCGCATGAGGCGCAAGCTCCTCTATTCCCCCGGCAAAGAGGCGTCTTGATACCCGAGTATGGAGGGAAACGATATTATGAACACGCTCTGATCGGCCTTTTGGGACAGCAAGTACGTACGGACGTTCCAAAACCCTGGCAGTGTCAATCTTACATTCCAGAATCACTAACTTACACGGCAAGTACAAACAAGGACCTCCCTTGAGATGGCACCAGCCGCCGTTGCCGCAGGATGCAGTGTTGCCGAGTCTCGTCACGGGCTTAGCGACTACACTACAGGAAGCGTCAAAATGCCAGCACCCTCCGGCCTCGAGAATTCTCCAGTACTGGTCCATCTTCAAGAAGAACGTTCATCCTCTCACCATGATTGTCCATGCCCCAACGGTTCAGCACATCATGGTTGACGGAGGAGACGCTTCATCGTTTTCATCGTCAGCTGCTGATCCACCACCCAGGGGTAGGGACGCACTGAAATTCTCCATATATGCGTGTGCCGTGGCATCACTCCGGGAGCAGGACTGTCAGCAGATGTTTGGCGACAGCCAGGTGTCTCTGTTGCAGACGATGCAGTCGGCGACACGATATGCTCTTATGGAGTCTTCTTTTCTCCGATTGCCGGATTTGGACTTGCTACGTGCGTTTATTTTGTTGTTGGTACGTCGTAATACATTGGCTCCCAGTCACGTCTGTCGTCGTCGTCCTCCGTTCTCTTATTTTTTTAACTGATGGCCACCCAAACAAAAGACATCGATGCTCCACACGATCGACTCGCCCTCGCTCTGGGTCATGATGGGTACCGCCGTTCGCTTGGCCCAAGCACAGGGTCTCCACCGCGACGGTGCCGCCCTGGGACTGTCACCATTTGACACCGAGATGCGCCGCCGTCTCTGGTGGTACGTTGTGTCGTTCGAAGCTCGCGTCACTGAAATTATGGGTTCGGAAAGCACCCTGCCCCAGTCCACCGACACTTTGCTGCCCTCCAACATAAACGACTGCGACCTGGACCCCAACATGGCCACTCTTCCCGTGGATGGTCCCGGCGCGTCCGATATGATGTTCTGCCTCGTACAGTACGAGACCGCCCGCTTCCTCCAGCGTCGCGATCCACGAGTCAACTACGACGGACCCGACTCGCAGCTACGATCCATGTCAAACATGGCCAACACCTCGGGCCGGCCGGTAATGCAGACTACACAGGCCACGACGACCGGCTCTCTTGAGCTCTTCACTGTCCCGAGTCTTGAGGGTTGCCTGGAGAATAAGTTCCTTCGCTTCTGTGACCCAGTGATGCCGCTTCATCTCTTGACGACAACCATCGCACGGTCTCTAATCTGCAAGCTGAGGCAGATGGCCCACCGGGGACGATCTCAGCCGTCACCATCACAGACGCAGACACAGAATAACCCTCACAACCGCGGTGGTGGTGGCCGTGGCAGACATAGTCGCTTCGACTCACGTGCGGAGCAGGCCAACAACAAGCATATCCTCACGGCGGCGGCGCGCACCATCTCATACGATAACTTAGTCCACGCAAACCCATCTTTGGCTGGGTTCCTGTGGCACGTACATTACTGGTTCCCGTGGGGTTCACCCATCTTCATACTCAAGATCATGGCGTCCCTACGCTCAACGGCAGAGTGGGACGACGACGTCCAGGCCGCTTGGGAGCAGATCGAGGAGCTCCACACGCATCACCCAGAGTTCTCGGCCTTTGATGCGGAGAAGCCTGAGTACCTCCTCGTCGGGGAGCTGACACTCAAAGCGTGGAGCGCGAGAGAGGCGGTTTTTTGTGCTGGGAGTGAGGCTGGAGGGCGCGGGAGTCAGGGAAAGCAACAGGCAAAGCCGATTCCTCAGTTGATTTTGGATCTGCAGGCAAAACATAGGATTGGGGGCGCGTTGTATCAGTGGCATCGCATGGACCAGCAAGAACGGCGGCAGCAACAGCAACAACAGCAGCAACAGCAGCAACAGCATCACCAAGTGGCGGTGAACAAGGCCGGCAATGGGGAAGTGGTCGCAATGGTGGATGCGGGAGCTGCGGAGGCAGCGGTGGGAGGGAATTTGGAGGATATCGCTGCCTCGTTTAATAATACAACATCATTCTCGACCGTGGCAGCTGCTGCGGTAGCCGCCGGGGAAACAGGCGGTGGTGGCAGTGGGGGTTTAGGAATAGTTGACTCGCCGTTTATGGGGATAGATTGGTCGGAATGGGATGCGACGAGAATGTATTAATCATTTTTATTTTATTTTTCTTTATTGATAATTTCACCGTATATCGTTAGGTATAAATATAATAAAATATAAAAGGTTGATATTTTGAATACAAATGTTTAACGGTAAAAGGTAAATAAACTATATGAGTTTATATTTTGAATAAGATTATCAGAAGGTGTAAGGGCTAAGTAATAAATTAATGTGTTGTAGTAAGGGGTAATAAGTGTAATAATTACATATAATAAGGGTAGAAGAATATAGTTTATATTGGTTTCTTAAAAGAAGGCCTTTATTTTCTATATTTAGTAAGCGTTGTATAACTTTATATATTAACTTCATTGTAGTATCAAGTCCTCTCTTTACTTTATATAACTTATTATTTCAACTTTATCTTATAAGGTTTATTCTAATTACTCTCTATGTTTCATTTACGTCCCTCCGTATACTACCTATCTCGTGCCGTCCCGTGTATACGCAGTTTGCATTATTGTTGTTCCATTTTGTCACGGGGTTGCATGTGTTGTCCTAGGCCTATTGTTGGGGTCTCGTGGGGGCTGTAATCGTAACAACGTACGCTACGATAAACCCGATTTAGACGATTGCCGTGTAACTTCCTTAACCGACGGAGCGATAAACCTATTTCGGTGGACTTGATAGATTGCTAGACGTTAGTGCCCAAACTGTATTTTATAAGGAGAATCCTTGTATGGCATATAAAGGCGTAGGTAAGGAACTACTACCCTCGTCCTCGTCCTCGTCATCTGATCCAACGGAGAGACAAACAACAGCAGCACTTAAAAACATCACCCTAGTACACGAAAAGATTCACTCGAGAAAAGGAACCGATCCCTACATTGTTCTCCGCCAATTGTCATGTCATTGGAAGTCATCTACATCGTCCGCCATGGGGTAAGTTTGTTCAGTGCGACTATGGGACAATGCACTTTGGAGAGACGAGAGGAACGATGGCATATGTGCGCAAGAGAATCGAGTGTCGCTAACCAAGATAGTTTCGCTCCAATTGGCTTCGCGATCCGGCGACGAGCGACAACAAACCTCACGTGCGGTTGCCGACCGGCAGCGTTGCGGACCCGGCGTTGTCACCCCACGGCGTGGATCAGGCGCGCGAGTTGGCGGCTCACTTGGCTGCTGCGCCCAGCGATGCCGTTGGCACTGGCAAGGGCACCGCGCCACCTTTGGCCGTCGAGCGGATCTACTGCAGTCCATACTATCGATGCCTGGAAACGGTCCAGCCGTTGGTCGAGACAATAATGAAGGAGGAGGAGGGAAAACAGGAGAAAGAGACGGACGAGCGAACAAAAAGCAAAGGCAGCGACCGGTGGGCTGTTCGCTGCGAGCCTGGACTCGTTGATTGGTTCGGTCCGGCGCCGGTCGACCACCCGCAGCCACTACCCGCGGCCGAGCTGAGCGCCCGCTTTTTCCCCTGGGTTGACGCGGCCTACGTCGCGTCAGGCGTGCGTCCGCCGCGGCACGGAGAATCCATGGCCCAGCTGCACGCACGTCTGGCGGCTGTCGTGTCCGGCATTGTGCGCCAATGCGACGCGGAGGGAGTGCGGTCGGTGCTGCTGTGCACCCATGCGGCGCCCATCCTTGCATTGGGCCGTGTGCTCACGGGCCAGCTGCCGGCCGACGTGGGGGCCGAGGACTTTGGCGTGTTCACCTGCGGCTTGAGCGTCTTTAGCCGGCAGAAGGGACGACAACAAGATCAACCGCCCAGCTCCGCCACCACACCCGTACCATGGGACGATTCGCTTCAGACACTGGCTGGACAGATATGGACACACGGCCGTGGCATTGGTGGCGGCTGGGACTGCGCGGTGAATTGCGACTGCAGTTTCCTGAGCGAAGGCGAGGAACGTGGATGGTGCGTTTTCCCTTTCCTTTTCCCTTTCCCTTTCCCCCTTTTCGGTCTACCACTGTTGGCTAACGAACACACAACCGAGCAGGCGATTCAGTGCCGACGACGAGTCCGCTGCCGCCATAGAACGGCACAGCCGCGGCATTGTGGATTCTGGGCTTGAGCTGGGCGTCGTGGTCGCGGGACGCTCCAAGAGCGTAGCGGTGGCGGCGTGAAAGAGTGTGGCCTAGGCCAGTTTGGCGGTGGACGTGCGCCCATCTCTATGATTTGAAAAAGCTGGGAAGATGCCCATGCGCAATGTACATTTCGTATAGAACACAAACAATGACAATACAAGACATTGACCAATACATTGACCAATCTATGTCGAAAAGGATTACGTCTACTTTTCTCTCTTTTCTTCCTCCCAGTTCGTCTACAATCGGATTCACACTCAGTTGCGCTTGACGCCGAGGGCGTGTAGAACATGTCGTCCAACGCTGTGTAGGCTGTGTTGGTCATGTAAGAGTATGCTCCTCGTCTACTTGCGCAAAAGCAACTTGTCTGTCCTATGACCATCGCGCCATCTGCATAACATCTGCAGTTTGGCATCTCCGAGCTTCAAAATCATTACTCTGGTATTGGCCCTGGTTGCATTAAGGCATGGTGGCCCGTCTAGTTTTTTTTGGTTTTTTTTAAAAAAAAAAAATTTTGTTGGCGCCGTTTCCCTGCTTATTTTCCACGAATCGTAAGACACACGACCTGTTGCCTTTTACGTCCCACCCTGGAGAGATTCGGGTACTTCAAGTTTGAGCTGCGGTAATAACCGTTTTCGACGCGGAATTCGTGACCTCTTTTGTATTTTATTTCATTCGCCCAACACACCAGGTCGCAGGACAAGGTGGTGTTCGCCCAACCCCGAAAAGCGAGGTTTCACGCGGTAGATACCATCTTGAGGTTAGACCGGGGAATGTATGCGGGGATTCAGCTGTGGGAATACCCATACGAGGGGAAAGGCCGGGGAAGAAAGTGGGGATGAAGTATGTGTCTTTCTTACTGGGGCCGGGGGCCCGGGGGGGGGGAGCGGGGGGGAAATCAGTTCACGCGGGAATTGTTCGTCTCGACAAGTTTGGCCGTGAGATGAGAAGAGCGTATGACGTCCGGTCGATGGAGTCCCGAGGAACACGGTTGGAAGAAGATTCGTACTGGGGGGGGGGGGGAATTGACAAAACCGGAAGACGGCTGCGGCAGGTGAAAAAAAAAGAATTTGTGTAGCATGTCACGATGTAACGCATCTCGTAGGAAATCGAAAAAAAGGAAGATTCGTGTGTAGAAAACAAGAACACTTCTCGAACGGAAAGGGGTAAGGGAGTTGAAAAGGGCGAAAATTCGCGAAGACCAGGGGGGGGATGAGAAAGATCACAGATGGCAGAGAATAAAAAACATAAAAAAATAAAGGAGTAAGAAAAAATACAACGTAAATCCCGCGTTCAGTTCCAGCCAAAACCGGCGAGACAGAGTCTTGTCCAACCAAACAGGAGCAAATTCGCGAGACTGGCGCAAAACACGAGTGTGTGCTCCACAAGCGCCACCCTACGATGTATGTCGACAGACGTGATGGAGGAGGTTTGTTGAGATAGCCATGCCCCCGCGGACTCTAACCCGATAACTTCGGCTGGGCCCCCCAAGTTGACCCGACTATGCATTTCCCCGCGGTCGTGTAGATACCAATATATCGTGACATAAGCGTAACAGGCGAAGCAGCCTCCCACAATAAACATAAAATGATCGCCCCGGACCAGTTCACGCCTGATCGACCAGTTCCTTCCCATGGGACTTTTTCTCTGTTCACTTTCACGATACCGTTTCTCTGAGACGTTGTGTTTTCAATCAATTCCTCTCACCCCTCTTCTTTCTTTTTCTCTCTTCTGTCTTCTCTTCTCTCTTCCCTCTAAACTCCTTTAATCATGGATTCCGAAAAGCCTGGTGCCGGCGGGGATGTCTTGTTGCCGAGTCCGACCGGAATGGCCGAGACTGCTGACCGGGACGCCATCGAGGCCGTCACACAGGAGGACGTGGCTATGGAAGAGGCCAAGGCCACGCACGCCATGATTGGCTTTGCCAAGGCGGCCACCGAAAAGGAGCACAAGATGACGCTTGCCGAGGGCATCCGTCTGTACCCCAGGGCCATTGCGTGGAGCCTGCTCATCAGCACCTGCATTGTCATGGAGGGCTACGATGTGACCCTAATCAACAACTTTTACGCCTTTGCGCCCTTCAACCGCAAGTTTGGCGAGCCCCTGGCCTCGGGCCAGTACCAGGTGCCCGCACGCTGGCAGACCGGCCTGAGCAATGGCGCTAACTGCGGCGAGCTTGTCGGCCTGCTCATCAACGGCTTCGTCTCGGAGCGCTTCGGCTACCGCTATACGGTGATCGGGTGTCTGGTGGCCATCACGGGCTTCATTGCGATTTTCTTCACAGCGCAGACCCGCGGCACCCTGCTGGCAGCCGAGATTTTGTGCGGCATACCCTGGGGCGTCTTTCAGACGCTGACGATTACGTATGCGTCCGAGGTGTGTCCCGTGGCCCTACGCGGCCACCTGACAACGTACGTCAACGCGTGCTGGGGCATTGGCCACGTCATCGGCATCGGCGCCATTCTCGGTGTGTTGAACCGTACCGACGAGTGGGCCTACCGCATCCCGTACGCCCTGCAGTGGATGTGGCCGCTGCCGCTGATTGTCGGCGTCGCGTTCGCTCCCGAGTCGCCATGGTGGCTCGTGCGCCACAACCGCTTGGCCGACGCTAAGAAGGCGCTGCTGCGCCTGACAAGCGCCCACCGCGTAAATAGCGACAGCGACGACGGCTCCGGCTTCGACCCGGACGAGACTATCGCGATGATGGTGCACACCACCGCTATCGAGGAGAATGTGACGTGTGGCGCAAGCTACCTCGACTGCTTTAAGGGCGCCAACCTCCGCCGCACCGAAATTGTGTGCATGGTGTGGGCCATACAGAACCTCAGCGGCGACTCCTTTAGCAACTACTCGACGTACTTCCTCGAGCAGGCCGGGCTCAGCTCCCACAAAGCCTACGCCTTCGCCATGGGGCAGTACTGCTTCAACATTGTTGGCGTGCTGGGCGCCTGGCTACTAATGTCCCTGGGCATCGGCCGCCGATCGCTGTATCTCTACGGCCTGTGCGGTCTCTGCACCATGTTGTTTGTCATGGGCTTTCTGGGCCTCGTGCCCGAAGCGCACCGCAATCAGGGATCCATCGCCACGGGCAGCATGATGCTCGGCTGGGCGCTGTGCTACCAGTTGACGGTGGGCACCGTGTGCTACTCTTTGGTGGCGGAGATCTCAACGCGCCGGCTGCAGATTAAAACGGTTGTGCTTGGCCGTGTTCTTTAGTACGTTCCCGCCCCCGCCTGAGTCTGTGATCCCGTTACTCATATTCCCTTTTTTATTAGCATCGTCGTAGGCATCATTTGCAGCGTGTTAACGCCGTATATGCTGAACCCTACTGCGTGGAACTGGCGCAACTATGCCGGATTCTTCTGGGGCGGCATGTGCTTGTTGTGCATTGTCTACACGTTCTTCCGTGTGCCGGAGCCCACCGGCCGCACGTTTGCAGAGCTCGACGTCCTCTTTGAGCAAGGTACGTCGGCGCGAAAGTTCAAGACGACTAAGGTGGATGTCTTTGCCCACAGCATCAGCTCGGATACATTCCGCCGTTACAAGAACCAGGTCGACGTCGCCCACGTTGAATGAAGCAGGAAACAAAATAAAGGAAGGAGGGGTTCGACTGCTGTTCAGAGATGGGATACGGAAGAGAACGGACGTCCTTGTTTCCCACCGGTAACCTTCTACGTCCACAGCTTTTCTTTCTAGAAACACAGGTGACGGGAGTTCACAGTTCGCAGTTCTAAAAAAGGCGCGGATGAATTATGTAGTTGAAGAAAATGACAAGATAATTTTCACTTGAACGAATTCACTCAAACAAGAATGAGACCTTGTTCGTTTGTTTCAGTAAATTAAACGAGTTTTTTTTTTCTTTGGTGTTCGCTTCCTCGTCTCACCGCCGTTCTGGCCGCGGAGAACAACTCAATAAGAAAACGAGAAGGAGGGAAGGGGCGAGAAAAAAGAACAATAGACATGGACATCGCGAAAAACTCAAAATTCCCGGGCACTAGCAACAACCCTGCATGCAGATGATAAAGGTGTGGTAACATGGCACTTTTTAAAGCAAGCTCGCGTGAGCTACTTGGCTGCTTTGCGAACAGCGAGGAGCGTGAGGGGAAGTGTGGTCAAGATGCGCGATGTCGATCAAGGGCATGGCAAATATATTTCTTGATCCAAATCTGCTTAGATTCGGCGGTTTTCTCCTAATATAAAATAATGGACAGGAGCAACAGCTGTGGAGCCGTGGAGTCCTTGGAGCCTTTCAAAAGTACTTTGAACCTTTGCTTGTTTCTCCGGCCTAAAAGGCGGGGGATGTGAGACTCAATCTGGGGTAGGCTTACTTTCTGCAGAATGACGATGTCAATGAAGCATTATTCCCCACAATGCGTTCACGTCCTTCTTGTCACCCTGCTTCATCAAAATATTAAAGGAGGAAATAAATAATACTAATTTTATCAGTCTTTCGGGAATCTTTGCCCTTAAACAACAGGCTTCGATTCTGATGGACTTTTGTTTTATTTCTTTTTTCCACACATCCCAATTCGAACAAAGCGTTGTCTGTGCATCGGTGTGTACAATTTCGCACGAATAATAACGATTACTTTACAGTAAACAAGATGTTCAACTTTTTTTTGTAATTTGATTTATTTTTTATTTTCCTAGTGTCAGAACATTCCTCCATCGTCTATATAACAGTCAACGTGCAACCGGCAAAGCCGGAGACACACGACTACTACGAGAACTACCTAATACATTCAGACTCTATCAGTGTGTTGTTATTCGACATCCACAATGGCCCCATTTGCAATTTCCTTCATCGCAGCCCTCGCCGGTACTACGTCGTTGGCCACCGCGTATACGCCAAATAAGCCCGGCAGCCAGACACGCTATCCTTTTGCCAAGCCTTATAGCCAAGACTTTCTCGAGGGTAAGTAGTTGCCTCCGATCACCTTGTCGTCTTGTCGTCATTTCGTCCTTTTCTTTGTACTGACCTCAAACGTTAGGCTATTCAGTGCTCAAACACATTGGCGGCCAAGGCCCCTACGCGAACCGTGATTCGTATGGCATTGGTCGTGACCCACCCACCGGGTGTGTGGTAGACCAAGTCATCATGGTGAAACGGCATGCTGAACGTTGGCCTGGCTCGGGTCCGGCCGGCAACTTTGCCGTGTCGCTTGACAAAATCTATGGCACAAAAACTACCCAGTTCACCGACGCTCTGGAATTTTTGAACCGCTGGAAATACTACATCCCCGACCCCAACTACATTGAAATGGAGACCATCCATGGTCCGTACGCGGGGCTACTGGACGGCTACAAGCACGGCGCCGAGTATGGCGCACGCTACGGCCACCTGTGGGATCCGACGGCCGTCAACGTCACCATTCCTATGTTTTCCAGCGGCTATGAGCGGGTGCTCATGACGGCCCGGAAGTTTGGCGAAGGCTTTTTCGGCTGGAACTACACCGACATGGTGGCCATGAACATCATCCCCGAGCAGTCCTACATGGGTGCCAACAGCCTGACGCCGACCTGCCTCAGCGACGATGACACGGCCACCTGTGGCAACCTGACGAATTACCACCCACAATTCGACATCGCTGTGGCCAGATTGAACGCGCTCATCCCTGGCTTGCAATTGAATCATACAGATGTCTACAACTTGATGCAAATGGCGGTCTTTGAGCTGAACGTCCGTGGATACTCCGACTGGGTGGATGTCTTCAGTCTCGATGAATGGGTCGCCTTCGGTTACACACAGGACTTGCACTACTATTACTGTTCTGGGCCTGGCGACAAGAACATGCGGGCCGTCGGTTCCGTCTACGCCAACGCCTCCTTGACTCTTTTGAATGACGGTCCAGAGAAAGCAGGAAAGATTTTCCTCAGCTTGTAAGTGTTTCTTATCGTTCCTTATTCTTTTCGCTCTTGACCGCGACTCATTCGGTTTCTGACAATATAATGTACAGCTGCCACGATACAAACATTACACCGATCTTGGCCGCGCTGGGCATCTCCTCGCCCGCCGAAGACTTGCCTCTTGACCGTATTCCTTTTCCAAACGAGTACAACACCGGAAATATCGTACCCATGGGTGCACATCTCACGATCGAGCGCCTCGCTTGCAACGCGACCCCCGTGGCCGAGGCGGGAACCTATGTTCGGCTTGTCCTGAATGAGGCGGTTGTCCCATTCACCGGCTGCCAAGATGGCCCTAGTTTCTCCTGTTCACTGGCCAACTATACCGACCTCGTTTCTGCGTCGCTGCCGGATTTCATTTCCACTTGTGGCTATGACGAGAGCTATCCGCAGTACCTCAGCTTTTGGTGGGAATATAACACTACGAGAGCCTATGACCACGAAACCCAGGCGTACATCCCATCAAAGGAGACTAAGTTGACCTACCAAGGCACTGCTGCCTAGTAGCCTTATCGACGAAGCCAGCTTTGTGTCCATCATGGAACCGTTATCTTGTTGGGGTTTGTCATAACTTTTCATAGCCATTATGAAGGATTGGCCCCTCAATACCCTACTAGGCCGTCTTTGTGGAGATAGACGAGAAATACAAAGAACGTTTTAACGAAATCAGTATATCGCATCACGGATAGGTCAAGCTGTCATAGATATATGGTCATTAATAATATGGCCAATGTATTGTCATTTAAAAAATGTAAAGCAGTACATCATACAAAGCTATGTTACTAGGCCATTAGTGTTCGTTTTTTTTACGAAAATCCACGCTATTAGCTCTATTAAAACTCCGACCAGGCTCGCACCGCCGACTGTGACAGGCCACGGGCAACGGGTAGGGTCAGGCAAGGCCCTGCCCAGGCATACACCCCCATGGCACATAGACACCCGCACGCACAAGCGGAAGAACGATAGAGCAATCAGCCACCAGGGATGATGCAGGGTGTGGCTTAAGGCTGCCTAAGGCGCTTTCAGAACACCAGTACAAAGGGCAAATCAGAACACAGAATGATCTCGAATAATCTCAGCAGAATAATCAGAATGATCAGAAGGATCAGGAATAGTCTTAGAAGAATAATCCCAAATGATCATTGCTAGATATATAAGACTGAGGCGTCCTCCTCACTAGACTCAGTCGCTACCGATTGTCTACAATACAAACCTATACAGACCTGTATTCCTGCGCCCTCATTGCATATAATCACCACACCCATCACCTCCGTTATTGTGTTAACTATTGTTCAACCGTTACACCCTCTCACTTTTCTTATTGAACAAGACCACTTCCCTAGCTTGATCACATAGTAGAGATTCGCTCCCTTGGGAAGTGCCTTTGTAATATATTACCTTTATTTTCCCGTTAAATATATTATCCTACGACGTCTAGTTACAGTTTTATTTTTAATCCGATTTAAATAAATCGGATAAGATCGAGGTCGCCTTTTTATAGGGAATATTTAAATCCGACAGCTCCCGTTTTGCACTTTAAAATGATTGTTAGTGCCTTTGTAATAACTTTATTACGGCCTTGTAAAGGCCGTATCTATAATATTTATAATTAAAGACCTACTTTACCCTATTTTAATTAATTCGATTTTATATCACTTTATTTATTAGAATTTTTATCCCGTCCACTTTCTCGAACTTAACTATTCGACTTTATTTTCGGTTTTACGTAAGAACGTTACATAACGATTAAAAGCGTTATACTGTCAGAATCCCGAATGTTTTCTATATTATATGATGTAATAAACTTCGTTATCGTAGTAGTTATATTTCTCCTGTTTTTAATAGGAGATAAATTAAACTACTCATCATCTCGAAAGAAAACACGGATCGGCATCCAGCCATCCTGTACTACCTTAAAGCGAGTCTTGATATCTCCAATATTATCAATCTCTTCGGGTGTCAGAGACCAGCCATTAAGGGTGAAGTTTTGCTCGATACGGGAAGGCGTGACACTCTTGGGGATAATACTGGTGCCACGCTGTAGGCCCCACATAAGACTGTACTTCTTAGCTTTGTGCTGGGAGAGAAATGTATCGTGAATTTCTACAGCCCTAATATGAAAGCTGACTTACACAATCTGTTGTGGCGTTTTGCCTTTATTCTTGGCTAACTTTAATACAGCTGGTTCTTGAAGCAGCGGTCCGGAGTTGTTGATGGGCGACCCAATAGTGCCTCCGAGACAGGAGTAGGCGGTGCAGTGGATGCCTTTTAATCTGCAGTATTCGAGTAGTTTTGGTCTGGAGTGATAGTATTAGCAGCGCTACCGATAATGATTATTTATAGCGTACGGCTTCGTTTCTAATAGTAAAAGCCGTATCTTGTACGTACGATGGGTTACTTGGATGGAGCTGCCAAATGTGTCAGCTTTAGATGGCCTCGTGTCTAAGCCTCGTCATGAAAGACCACTGGGATTGCAAACATACTTCTATCTGGTTCACGGCTGGTACGATCTTGCATGACGGATCGCCCAAAAGCTTCTCGAGGTGTCGAATCTGAAAGTTGGATACGCCAATTGACTTGACCTTTCCAGTATCTAGCAGCTTTTGCATTTCTTGCCTGCAGGAAGAGTAAATTATCAGATTACTCCTCACACTGTGTATCGTCGAGGATACGAGGAGAACATACCATGTCTTGATATAGTCCCAGTCCGGAAGATGCTTTGAGGGATCGTTGGGGTCCGTAGAGCATGGAAAGTGAATCAGAAAGAGGTCAATGTAGCCAATATCAAGGTCACTGAGAGACTTTTGGAACCCCTCGGCCACGCGCTGGTGCCAGGGATTGTCCAGCTTCGTCGTCACCCAGATCTTCTCCCGCGGCACACTCGACAGGCGGATGCCCTCGCCGACTTCTTTCTCGTTGCCATAGTTGAGCGCCGTGTCAACGTGCCGATAGCCGTGCTCTAGGGCAAACTTTACCGCATCACGGACCTCGTTGGGCTTTGACTGCCACGTACCGAGGCCGATGGCCGGGATGGACCTGCCGTCGTTGAGGGTGTAGACGAGGGATGTATTCTTCGCCATGGTTTGTGAGGTTCTATGGTGTGCATTGAACAAAAAAAACGTGTAAAAGTGACAACCAATGAAAGTGAGAAAGATGAAGATCACAGCTTCTGGATTTTGTAACTGATAAAGCTGACGTCGATATATGCAGCTGGAATTCGAAGCTTTTCGTCGCAAAACATTTGAGGATATCAAGCGAGATTATGAGGGAAGCAATAACTAGTGTGGGAGCCGGCGATCGGTCAACTAACAAAAACACAGGCGCGATCGGTTAACTAATGAGGAGATCGCCGTTCAAGCCCATATGTACATCGTACCCACGTGTACCCAGCGTAGACCCACCATCAGATACCGCACCTAGGGGGCGATACGCGAGAGGGCCGTCCAGTCTCCTCACTCTGCACATATCGTTTACAATCGCCAGCATTTCACCTTCTTGAACAAGCGACATAGGGTGTCATATTTCAGCCAGACTTAAAGGGCTGCGTGTCTCGGTCATCTGTGCACGTCAAAGAATTTGGTTTTCTGGGTTGTCTTTTATCTCATCTCGTCCAACGCCATTTCTAGCTTGCCGGAGAGCATGAAATACGCCTCTTTTGCAACCTCTTTCTCTTTCCAACAAACCAATTCACTTACACTTTACTGTCTATGAAAATGGGGATGAACTGGGTGGCCTTTAAGAAGAGGATTGAAGTGTAAGTAGATGAACCCCACAGAATCCACTTGCCACTGGCGTTTCCAGGCTGACATGCAAGTAGGCCAAAGCATGACGACTCGCACTACGAGAACACCACATGGTGCAATAGAGACCTGATCCCGATCCCGCCTGAACGGCGTACCTACGGTGTCTGGTCATATTTCGGTGTGTGCCGTTCTCACGTGGCTTAGGTCGTGATCCACCGTAATTATGATGGGAGAATGGAATCAAGTGAATTACTAACTGTGGCGTCTGGCTCTTAGGTTACTGGACTGTTTCGGGGTCTTGTATCTCAGCCTGGTCTGTCGGCAGCACCCTCCTTGCCTTTGGACTTACTCCCCAGCAGGCCATCGGCGTCGTGGTAAGCTCCTTAGAGTCTCTTACTATCAAAGACCGATGGATTTAGAATATACATATTCGTACTGAAACTCACTCCTTATAGATCATCGGCGGTGTCCTGACCGGCATCCTCGCCGTCGCCTGCGGCTGGCTGGGCGAGGTGCATCATATTGGCTTTACAGTCTCAAGCCGTTCCGCATGGGGAATGCGAGGCGCCTATTGTCTGTCTTCCACGGACGGCCTTACACCCTGATACCCACACCCACTGACCATGCATATATTCTAGTCCCTGTCATCCTCCGCATCTTTGTGGCCTGCATGTGGTTTGGTATGCAGGCTTACTGGGGCGGCCAAGCAACGCGGGTTTTGATTGGTGCCATCATTCCTGGTGAGTTTTCTTTTCTTTCTATTCTTCTTGTTCTTCCCTTTTAAAGTAAATTGTAGTATGTTGTGCCTTCGGCATAGATACCAGAATACTAATAATGTCGTTAGGGTTCGCACACATGAAAAACTCCTTCTCGGAGAGCTCACACCTAGCCACCAATGACTTTATTGGCCTGGTCATCTGGATGTGCGCTTTTGTTCCCGCGGTGCTGATTAAGCCAGAGAGACTTCAAATTCCATTCTTTTTCTGTTTTGTGCTTTTCCTGGGCACCTGTATTGGATGCCTGGCGTGGTAAGACAATACAAAGCTACAGACAAGAACAAGAACTTATAATAATAATAAGAAATCTGACAATTTTGCAATTAGGAGCGTATCTCAGGCCGGTAGTCCTGGATCCCTGTTCCACGAGCCAGCATCGGCAGAGAATACCGGCTGGGCATTCATGTTCGGCATCACTGCCATTTTGGGATCCTGGGGTGCCGGCACCCTGGGCCAGTCCGACTGGACGCGTTATGCCAATCGCCGCTACGCTCCCACCGTCTCGCAGATGGTGGCGGCGCCCGTGACCATTGCTGTGACTGCCACCATTGGTATCATCGTGACAAGTGCGACCAATGACATCATCGGCGGCGACCTGGTCTGGAATCCGATTTATCTACTGGCCGACATACAGGAGCTGTACGATTCGAGTCCGCGTGCGCGAGTTGCTGTGTTCTTTGCCAGCCTCGGCTGTGTTGCGTCCCAGCTTTCGGTAAATAAGAACCCCCGCCCTCGGATGATAAGAATTTGCGGTCTTCCATTTGTTTTCATCCGGTATCAATGCTGACCCATTGTCCTAGATCTCCGTGGTACTGAACTCCGTGTCGACAGGCATGGACATGGCAGGCCTGAGCCCCAAGTATATCAACATCATCCGTGGTAGTTACATCATGACCATTATTGGCATTGCTACACAGTAGGTTTACTTTTCACGGGGAAAACTAGAACCATGGTTTCGACGTCCGGGATGGGATATTTGTTGACAAAATGTTTAGACCTTGGCAGCTCATTAGCACCGCCACCAAGTTTGTTTCAGTCCTGAGCGGTTTTGGCGTCTTCATGGCGCCTGCAACGTATGTTCCCCTTGTCCTGTTATCTCTGTGTCGGGCGCAAGCGCTAATTCACACACCTATTCGTAGCGGAATCCTGCTCGCTGACTACCTCGTCATTCGAAAGCGCAAGCTTCGGCTGAACGAGCTCTATGTTGGCAACTCGAGTTCACACTACTGGTTTAAAGCTGGTTTTAACTGGCGGGCCTTTGTGGCTTTTTTCTGCGGCGTGTGGCCACTTTTGCGTGCGTTTGTTTTTTATCTTTCGCCCCACATACTTGTTGTTACACTCTAAAGAACATACTGACACCAATTTAGCTGGCTTGGCGGCCACTGTCAACGCCTACACTGACCCAAAATGGACCAACTGGACTCGCCTCTACAACCTCACCTTTATTATCGGCTTGGCCATAAGCTTTGTCCTGTTTTGTGCTCTGGCGTACCTCTTCCCGATGCCTGGACTGGGAGTGGACACGCCGTTTGTCGACGAGTTTGACTTTGTGGATGGCCAGCCGTCGCCCGCCGATGGCAGTTGTGCCGACGACGCTGTACCAGATGAGAAAGTGTAGAAGTCGTTTGCCTGATAATTTGCAGTGCCGATGATTTTCCTGGAGACTTCACCAACAACCTACATTCCGTTTGCATCTATTTACAATCCCCGAAAGTAAATATGGCATACAATCGAAACATTCTATAGTATACTCGTTGTGTAGTCTATTTTTTTTTAAAAAAAAAACAATACTGGCATGTTTTGTTGGGGGGGGGGGGGGGGTTACCAATTGTTAAAAGTAACCCGGGAAAAAGGCCAATAAAAAACAAGGTTGAATTCGAAA
>WOUA01000107.1:0-55232 GCA_021397985.1 Sporothrix dimorphospora
TGGTCGTTTTGGGTGGTCAGCAGCCACTGGTGTAGGTGCGAGTTTACAACCACCGAAAAGTGGGGCGAGGCACGATTACTGCCGGGGCGGTCCTTCTCAAAGAGGCAATTCCTATTTTTGGCGGACAGGCAGGCATGTTCGCGCTGCGCTTTCGGGTTGCACCTTCCGTAACTTCGGTCGGAAAGCTACATATGCGGGAGTACGAAATACAAAGTAAGTACGGCATAGGACAAGAAATATGTATTTAAAAAAGAAAAAGAAAAATACACACAATAAACACAATAAACACGAAACACAACCAGCACCTCGGCTCTTGGCAACATACGTCGTACCGCGTTGCACCGTTGTCGACCCGACACGTTACATACGGCACCGTTAAGCACCGAACATTGGCATCGTGAATACGAGACCGCTCAAGCGGCACATGGAACCGTCCGGGATAGTAAAGTCGCCAGCGAAGTCGCCGGTTGGGCTTGTCTGTTTCGTATCGTGGTGGACCGGTCTGCGATACATGGAGCACACGTGATCTTTACACGTTGTGGGTGCGTTTTTTTAAAACGTGCGTGAAGGCGCTTTTGTCTAACCACAGCCGAGCACACGTTCACCGTCACGGGCAAACCCAACTCCGCCTCCCGCTCCGGGCACCGGTCATCGTTGATTGCCATTTGGCTTTATTGTATATATCCTCGTTTCCCTCTTTTAACTGCCACCGAATAGCGCCTTTACTCCCCACACCGACTTTCACATTGCCCCTATTCCTTTTTACTTTCACCCAAAATCATGACATCTTCTCTGCCGTCCGACGACCTGCCGTACTGGCAGGTTAACATTCCCGTCGCCCAGCGCACGCCCACCTGCCCCGACTTCTTGCTCAACATCAATGCCAAGGACCGGGGCATCATCAGCACGCGCCAGGAGGGCTATGCTCGCATGTCGTGGCCCGAGGTGCGCGCGCTCATCGCTGCCAACGAGCTGCAGCGCTTCCAGCGCACGCCGCTCGCCCTGCGCCGCTACCTGGACTACGGCTGGGGACTCAAGAAGCAGTATGGCAGCGCCGTCAACTTTGTGCTGCAGGAGCGGCTCCGCTGGACGGCCGAGGAGCTCGCAGCGCGGGCCGAACAAAGTGCCAGCAGCGTCCCCGACTTCTCCCAACCCAGCGACCTCAAGATTCTGTACAACGACTGGCCGTACGGCCTCGACGAGCGCATCGTGCACCTCGTCGTGTGGACCAAGTTCGCACTGCCCGACGACCCGGTGACGGGCGACCTGACCGACGACGCGCGCGCCGCCATCGAGGCGTACGTGCAGCAAACGTTCCGTGCCGTGCTGCCGCCGGACAGCGTGATCTGGTTCAAGAACTGGCGGTCGCTCAAGTCGGTGCTGCTCGTCGAGCACTTCCACGTCATGCTGTTTGATCCGCCGGCCGACTTTGTCGCGCGCATCACCAACGGCGACGTGCCGCTGAGCAAGCGGCTGGAGGAGGAGGGAAGATAGATAGTAGAAAAAGAAAGAGAGATCTTCATGCTCGATAGAAGATAGATCGGTAGACAGAACATGAATAACGACAGCCCATGACAGCCCCTTGACGGTATAGAAAGTAAAGCCCCTCCCCTTACAAGTGCTCGGCCCCCATGCGCACCTCGACAACGGGCGCGTCCGCAGACGGAACCGCAATCGGCTTCTCCAGCGCCACGTGCACGTACCACGGGGGCAGGCCGGACCCGGGGAACGGCCCGTTCGGCCGGAACTCACGCAGAATCTTGCGCGCCACGTGCGTTGCCAGTGCCTCGAGCGTCTCAAACGCAGACGTCTCCAGGATCTGCACCACAAACGCCTCGAGCGGCTTGTACACGTCCGTGAGCCCGTTGAACCGGTCGAGGGCGATGTCGGCCACGACGGCCTGCTTTGCCGTGCGCTCGTGCGGGTGCACACCCACAAGCGTTGGCACGCGTAGGCGGTGCAACCGCAGAGTGTTGGATGCAATCGGTGCAGGGCCCTCTGCCGCCCCCGTTAGGATACCCGTCGACGTCAGCGACACGCCCTCGCCGACCAGCGACGCCTTGGGTAGCAGTACCGTCACCGATAGACTGCGCACCACGGAGGCAGAGAGGAGCGGTGGCTGATCCGGCCCATTAATAATTGCTGTCGCCCCGTTCACAACCATCTGGCCCGCCAAGTCAATCCAGAGGCCACTGAGGACCTCCAGCAAGCTGCGTGGAACCTCCCGCTCGTCACTCCACCGCTTGACGCTCACGAGGACCGCCTTGCTCAGCGTGCCGTAGTGCACCGTGTCGCCGGCCACACGGTCTGTGTCGGCCGCCTCGGGAAACGGCGCCGCCAGCACAGCCTCGGCTGAGAGCACGGCGGGCTGCGGCCGGCCGTTGCGGCCCCAGGCGTCCTGCGCGGCTCCGGGGCCGAGTGTGGTCTGCAGGTTGCGCACGCGGATGACAGCGCGGGGCTCGCCGGCGGCGGCCTGGACGTCCCAAGCGGTGGGTTGAGACATTTTGTGAGTGCGTGTGTGAGAAAGAAGAAGGTGGATAAAAATGGGATGTGAATTGAGCGAAATATGTCGTGGCTGAACAAGGACGTAAAATTTAGGTTGGCTCGTGAAATTTGAGGTTGAACGAAAATGGAAGGCAGCTCGGAGCAGGTCCCCCCACTACGCGCCGTTCCTACATCTAGCCTAGAACATCGAAGTCGTCCAGCAACGCTAAATACACCGGCCGCATCAAGCACTTACACAAAACGACGATATCCCATGCAGAGACACGGAGAAACTCAACAGCCTCTTTGGGTGACAATTTTTTGGTGTTCCTACGTCCGAAAGCTCGACATCTTATTCCAAATTACTTTACATTGTCTTTCGTCCCCGCTGATCCTGTCAACTTTCGTTTTTTAAGGCGCACCAATGGGCAATGAGGCTGGTTCTCAGGCCTCCAACACAGCCAATAATACGTCACAGACCAACAGCCCTCCTGCAGGTTGAACAGGTTGTGACCACAAGGCACACCGTCCGCAACACAACCACACCACCCTTACAACCTGTACACCACCCTTAAAACCGTACATATATGCGAATGAGGCCGCGCCTGGGCTGTAGGATGCGCCTTGTTTTGAGGATTCTACGGGGAGCCTCTCTTTTTTCCGCCGCTCCGACTCAACTTCCGCACTTAGATATTTCGCTTATATATATTGAGAAGGGAATCTTTGCGCGTCTTTAGCACCTGTTTCGTCCATTAGTTTCAATTTCAAAAGTCCGAGACCTATAATAGCCTACACGGAATACTGCAATACAAACTGCGTGCTGTGCAACATGAACCAGTTCAACGTCGAGCCCAGCCCTACGAGAAGACACGACCGTCGACGCCGGTCCGCGCCAGGCATGAGCCCTGCCACTGCTAGCGTGGCTCGTGCTGTTCGCACTGCCGTCCTAGGCGGCGACGACGGCTCGGACCACGACGACGATAGGCGTCGATACGGCAGAAGGCAAACCGCCGGCACCAAGGCCCGGAGATATGGAGGCGACCCCGGATACGGAGACGAAGACGAAGACAGCGATGATGTCGGCGCCGAGAAAAAGTCCCACCGAACGATCGGCCAGGTCATGTCCATGCTGATCATGGGCCCACCGCGGCCCTCTGGAAGGGTGAGCAGCAAAGCTACCCGTCAGTCCGGCGGCAGCCTGCCACGGGCCCGGGCGGCTCCTCTTGTCAAGAGACCTTCTCTTCACGTCCTTCCCAACCCAGCCGGGACTGTCGGGCAGCCGGCCAACACTATAACTCGCCACCCCATACTCCCAACAACGGCCACCGTCGCGCCCACCATCACTCGCCAGCCCGTTCTCCCAACAACGGTCATTGCCGCGCCCACCATCACTCGCCAGCCCGTTCTCCCAACAACGGCCACCGCCGCCCCCACCACCGCTCGCCCGGCAGATGGTCTCCCCTCGGCCGTCGGTGGCACCGCCCTCTCGTCCCCACGGAACGAGGTCGACATTGTCATCCACAACCTGCACGCCGACGCCCGCGGCACGTCGCGCGCCATGCGCACACAACCCATGGCGGTGCTGCTAGCCCACATGATGGGCATCATTGCAAGGGAGGGTCTGCTGCTGCACAGCGTGGCGGCGACGGTGCACAGCATCACGATTGTGCTGGAGGACGGGACACTGGGAAAGCGGAAGGGCGGGTTTCGGGGCTTTGTGGGCGAGCTGGTCAACATGGCGGGCGCAGACGGCGGCGGCGGGATCGAACACAACGAGCATATTATGGCGCACTGATGTGACCGAGAAACCTAGAGAAGATGTGAGATATGAGATGTACCAAGATCGTCCTCTTAAGAGTTCAAAAGTCAGCTGCAAAATTGTCACAATCACCAGCACTTCAAAATGATGTGTCAAGAACAACCATACGAGGTGGTATTATGCAGTTGTCACACGCCTGTGTGCTATATGCGCCCACATGCAGTAGCAAGACCAGAACAAAAAAAAAATAACAAGACAAGGTACCAATAAGGTCCTTGACGCCAACGCCGGGTTCCCCAGATAACGAAATGCAACAGGACCGACATGGCCAAACCGCTTCATCATGAATAAAAAACCCTTGCCAAAACCGGCGAGCTCTCCTCAAAGCAGGTAGAGCAGCAAATGAAACCAGGTGTAAAAATATGTACAAGCGCCTCTCCTATGTATAAAAATAACGAGATATGTAGTCTACCAGCACCGGTAAATGATATACATGCAGAGCAGAAACACCCTATTTTGGGTGTTTCTGCTGTGTGCTGGTGCCGTGGAAGTGTAGAAAAAGTATAGAGTCGACAATGTCTACATCTTTAGTCGATGAGCGTGTTCATACCACGGGGAATCGACTGCGGTGAGATTATCTCGGCGTCGGACCCGCGCCGGCTGTGCGATGCCGGAGGGGTGTGGGGCGCAGGGTGTTCGCGAGACAGAGACGAAGGCTGACGGATCTTCTCGTCCAGTGCGCGCCGGATGGCGTCCTCCGAAAAGCGGTTCTCCTTATCGGTCGCAAATCGATCGCGCGCGAGCGGGCTGCTGCTGGCGCTTTCGCGTAGGCTTGGTAGCATCGAGAAGTCCGCCGAGATCTGTCGCTTCATGCTATCCGGGGGCGAAGAGAGATCGGACATATCGGAAAGTCCAGACATGTCTGCGGCAAGAACTGATGCATTGAGGCTGTCGCGCTTGCCGCTGGCGGGCTCCTTTGGTGATTTTCCAGATGGCAATGGCTTGCGCTTCTTGCCGTCGGGTGTCGAGGCGGGGATGTGCTTCGTGGCGCGGAATGTGAGGGCAATACTCTTCGTCGGGACCTTGTCTTCCTTCTTGGACTTGGTGACCTTGCCCTGGGCCACTTTGCGACCTTGGGGCTTGTTGGTGGGAAGAGCATGGCGTTCTTTCTTGGCAGCCGTGGCCAGCTTGGTGGGGGCGTTTTCCTTCTTGATCGCAACTGATGGCTTTGCGCTGTCCTTTGCTTTCGGCTTTGCGTCCTTCTCTTTCTCGGCCTTGGCGGCTCCGTGGGCGGTCTTGTCGCCCTTCTTGACCTGCTGGAAGGGGAGCTTGCTCTGTCGGGCGTCGGGGAGGCGTTTTCTGTCTGGTTTCGGGCTCGAGATCGGTGTCGGCATCGCGGCGGTGGGTGATGATGACGCCTTGATCGGAATCTTGGACTTGCTAGACTTGGGAAGGGCCTTCCTGTTGGTGCTGGTCGCTTCCTTTTTGATTGTCTTCTCGTCGCCCTTGCTGGGGCGTGGCTTGGACGGCGAACAGTCCTCCAGAACCACCTCGAGCTTCGCGAGCCCAAGATCCTCGTCGCCTGTGACACCCCAGCTGCTCGGGCTGCCCACTTCTGGCGCATCCCAGTGTGGGAGCCCAGTCAGGTGCGCGACGTCGTCGCTGCTACCGCGGACGATCAGATCCCAGCAGTCCTTGAACTCTGCGCCTTGCGGCTCGGGGTCGACATTGATCCAAGCTGTGAAGCCGTCGCGGCGACTGCGGGTCGTGTGGCACAGTTCTTTGACAAGCCGACGCACGCCAGGGATCTTGAGACTCGTGCCGACAACAATTACAGCATCGGCGCCGCGGCGTAGGTCCGCCTTGGATACCATGCCAATGGCCTCCTCGTCGGGGTTGTATTCGTTGTACAGAACAATGCGGGGCCGAAGGCGGCCAATGCCGTGGCTGCGCTTGCCGGCTACAGCTGTGCGTACCTCGTCCATGGCGGTGCACTGGGAGCACGCTGGCGCTTCGGGGCCGTCGAAGAGGGAGCCGTCAAAGTTCTCCAGCTGGCCGCACTTGGAGCAGACCATCTTCGCAAGGCCACCGTGAAGCTGGACAGTTGTGGGCCAGGGGCCCTTGGCGTTAAGCGGTACATTGGTGGCCAATGGTGGCATCTTCGTATCGATGCAATCGACGTTTTGTGAGTAGAGGCGCATGAGGCGGCCCTCGTGCGCGATGGAAGCGAGCATGTGGTGAAATGGTGTCGGCGTGGCGGTCTCGGTCATGTGGCCGAGTTCACGGACCATCGAGTGGAATGAGGAGGTGGACGAGTCGTGCTTGTAGACGGAAGCGTCGAAGAGGTGTTTGCCGGATCCTTTGAGGCCGTGCTGGCCGCGGAGGGTGGTGAAGAGGCCGGTGGATGACCGGAAGTCGGGGACTATCAGTCGACACGTTAGTATGCGCGGCAGGGGGTACAAAGGGGTGTGGGGAACAGGATGGTGAGGCCACATACTTCCGGCAGAGACCGAGATGCCAGCGCCAGCAATGACAACGATCTTCTTCTTCTTGCGGAGCGCTCGAAGAAGGTATCCCAGCTCCTCGTCGCAGGCCTCGGAGCCAGCTATGTCGTTGAGGTCGAGGTGGCGTGTCATTCGTGGGCGCTTTGGAGGTGGCTGCACTCGCCGCCTCTTGGCCGGCGGTGGGCCATCACCGTCTCCATCGCGGTCGCCATCACGGTCCATCTTGCGCGGCGAAGCGCCGCCCGACTGTGATGTTGCGCTGGGTGACGGATAGCGTTTGGACGGGTCCATGGCCGGTAATGAGGGGGAAGAGGGCGGCGAAGGCGTCTTTGAGAACTCGGAGAGCGGCGAGGACGGTGGTGAAGACGAGTCACGAGATGGTCGAAGCGTTGGTGTTAATGCCGGCGATGACGCCGGGGAGGCTATTAAGTCGTCCATGGTGGTGGGAGATGTGTGCGGGACATACGCAGAAGGAGGTGACGATAAAATGGTGAAGGAGAAGGAAGGAGGTGACGAAAAGCGTCGAAACGGGGAGGAGTGACCGCCTTCAAAAGTCGGGAGAAGGAAAGAGCGAGCGACAGGGAAATGAGCCTAGCTAGGGAGGTGCGAGGACGAGCGATATGGATAAAAAGGGGAGGCGGATGTGAGAATGAAAGCGACAAGGAGCGAAAAGGTCCAAAAGGGCCAAAAGTAAAAATCTGAAAACACAGAGAGCCGGCGAACTCTCCTTTTATGTCATGATTTAATGTTTTCAGTTCTGCTTGCGTGGGTTGGGTTTCTGCGGGTTTTTAGCCTGGTTCCTTCTTTTCTCGATCGTCGTGGTTTGGTTGGTCGTGGTTTCCCGTTTTGTCGACGTTTGGGAGGAAATGAGAGGAAAGGGGGAGAAATCGAGGAAGCGACGGGGGAAAGTGCGAGGAAAGAGCGGGCGAGGTAAGATATTTGACGAAAAGGCGATGGGCGAGAACTGCAACGTGCGAGAAAATGCGAGAGAAACGGGCTCGGGGAACGGGCCTGACCAAGAGCCAAAATGCGGCCAACGTGGATTGGAACGGCCAAAACCAAGAAGAGCGAAGAAGAAAGGGCGAAAAAAGACAAGTGCAAAGTGCGGCATGCGGCAGAGTACCGTAGCGGCAGGGGCGGACGGCGGGGGGGGATTGGGAAAGAGCGCCAACACTACGGTTTACACAAAACAATAACAATGGGGAAGGAGGGAAAATAAACGAGAAAAATAACAACGAACTCACGGCAGGAACGAGCCACCGACGGAGACAAGAAAAGGCGGAGATTGTGCGCGGCACGCCGTCCCAAACGATGGCGCTAGAGTGGCATTTGGGAGTTTCTGGGTCCGGGTCCCAGTTGCGCCTGCCATGTTTGAAGTTGTGTTTGCGTCCTCCTTCCTTCTTGGTCTTTCCTGCGAGGAACGTGCCATTGTGCCTGCCTTCAGCTTCACTCTCCTCTTTCCCTGTTGCGGTGCACATACGTCGCTCGGCTTCTCGGAGTGCGTCTCTGCGTCTGCGTTTTGCTGGGTTTGCGGATTCGCCTCCCTTTCAGTTCGTTAGTGCGACTGGCCGCATGGCTCCCTCTCTCCTTCCTCCTTTCTCGGAAGTAGCGTTGTCGTGCGACATGCGAGCACTTCTCATGTCGTTCGATCGGCTAAGTGAATAATCCACACACGAGCAGCAAGCGTTGGCCAACATACCAATTGGCGCACCACGTTCAGGACAGCCGCCCAGTTTTCTTGCTGTTCATGCTTGTTACAGCGCTTTTGGTCTTACTCTAACCAGATTGTTCCCTTACACAAGTCACTTTTAAAATAAGGTCTCATGGACATTCAGGAACATGTAATACCATCGCTGTGAGACCAGATCGTATCCGACCGATCTAAGGCTTTCATTTGCAATTACTGTTCTCAAAATTACAAAGAAAAATTCATGAAAGTGACGTTAGAGTGACTGAGCTGTGCGACTTTTGTTTTTGCTGCATTGTGTCGTCTTATTGTTCCGTTCGATGCTAGCTAGGTGCGCTTCTTTGGTGGCCGTGCCATGCTTCGCTGTGATTCGCTACAGTTTGAAGGCCCACTGGCCCGCAGTTGCGTTGCTTCGGAGACAAAGGTGAGAGTGGGGATCTGCACCCAAAGAGGAGAGACAGGGTGGGCAGTTATGGCCCCACTTTCGATTCTTTCGTCAGCCGTGCGTGCAGGGCTGAGGGTGAGACGCACTCGCCCAGAACAGGGGATGAAGCAGGAGGCCCGCGCCAACCAATGAAATGTGCGGGGCTCGAGTCGCAAGGGCCTCTGTGGCTCGTGGCAGTTCAGCCACAGCGCACCTTTGCCCGCCAAACGGCAGGCACAGTGCCTGTTGTGCCCACAAAGCTTCCCCTATGCTTGTTTGAGCTTAAGCTTCCATCGGCGACAACGTCGACAATTGATTGTCCGCAAATACGACCAAATCCAGGCGCCTACAAGCAGCCCACGACGCGGCGCATCACTACCACACCTCAACGGACGTCATCGAGGAACCTCACAAGCGCAGACTTCCTGTGTGCAGACGTTTAAAGGGCTGTTTCACTTCCGCAAGTTAAGTCCCGCTGGCTACAGCCGCAAACGGAGGCTGCCAATTTCAATCCTCCCGGTCGCCTCGGCTCGCCAGCCTTGCGCCGTGCCGAGTTGCGTTCTTTCTGGCCTGCCTTTTTCATATATATTTTGGTCTTTTTTCCTGCTATTTTGATACCCACCTGCGCGCATCACGGGCCTCAGTATGGCCGAAGATATCCCCCTCAACCTGGACGATGCCATGTCCGGCATCGCAGGCATGTCGGGCGAGGTTCCTGTTGGTCTCGGCGATGTCGATGTCGATGACGTCGACCTGTTCGGTGGCCCTGTGGAGCTGTCCCTACCATCACATCCTCCACCGTCGAAGCAGCTTCAGGTTCGCGTCAACGAGCAGCGCATCCGCGGTGGCACCCAGTACGTATTTCATTCGACCATCAGGGGAACTGACGCACTCGTTTCAGGAGGCCAGGGACTGACATTTTAGACGAATCGCTTGGTCTAAGCAGGGTACCATTGCGACCATCGGCGCCGACGGCCAGTCCATCGAGCTTCGATATCTACGAACTGATGCCGAGGATGCGTCCTGGGGCTTGAGCGAAGCCACTTCGTATGCACAGTTCAGTATGGTAAATACGCAAACGACGTTTGCGGGAGGCCCCATTATGCACCTTGCCTGGGCCGCGACAGGCCACCCGGAACTTGCTGTCATTGATTCTGTCGGCCGCGTGAGCATTCTTGCTTTTTCTACGAGCTTAAACAAGCCATTTGCTCTGCGGTCATGGGAGGCGGACCCCATTGATGACCTGCATGCCGTTGTTGGATGCTACTGGTTGCCCATAATGCCTGCAAACAAACAGGTGAGTTGTGTACTCCTCTTGGGTACATGTCGGCTATCGACACTGACAGCGCCTTAGTACAACATCATCTACGGACCGGCCGTCCGGGAGGAAAGCGGTTATCGCTACGAGACGACCCTCGTCCATGCATCCGGGCCATACCACCCAAATCCCAACAAGAGCGCCCTGCTTTGCGTCACTGTGAGCGGTACATTGCGGCTACTCTTCTCACAAAGTAGCAATCTGGTACAAGATACAAGCATTGAGCTGGAAAACATCACATCCTCCGACGACCTTGCCACCCATGCATCAATATGCACGGAAAAGAGTAAGCAATGGCCGCAGTAGTCAGCTCCATCATTCTTATCTATGATCACTGACGTGCTAACGATGGATAGACATGCTCTTGATTGCCATGGTCACAGCCTCTCGCCAGCTCAAGGTTGTGCGGGCCGCCATTGGCTGGAACCAGTCACAACAGGAGAAACAGACGCCGCTCCAGAGCCAGCAACTGAACCCGATGCTCCAGCACAAACCAGCAGCCGTTACAACTTGGCTTCAGCGTAATGACGACGAATCACAGCTCGACATCTCTTCGGATTTGATATCGCACGTTGAGATCCTGCCTTCGGCCCTGCCCACGGGTACTAACCAATGGTCGCCTCCACTTGTTGTGGTTGTTCGCGAATATGTCCCCACGCCAAGCACGGTCAACTACAACCCAGAGCCGCAGAGCATCATTAACCGATGGGAGCTACTCATGGAATCACCACCGCAGCCGCTTCACCCAGCATTCGAACAACTTGGCTTCAAGCCGACCCAGAACACCCAGCAGAACAGCAACCAGGCCCACACACGGCTGCACAGACTTCCGCCCATCATCGTCAACAAGCTTGTCATCTCTGTCCAGACTCTGCAACACGGTCGGATCGTCTGCTTCTTTTTCAGCGACGGAACGGTACAATACCGCGACCGGTTTACCTTCGAGGAGACTTTCAATGAGCCCAACCCAACACGGATCGCATCACTTCAACATGCCGGCTTCCAGTTCACAGATCCTACGCCTTGCCTTGCGGCCGCTCTGTCGCCCACAAACAGCTCGTTTGCGCAGGTGTGTGAGGATGGCAAGGTGAAGTGGAACAACCTCAAGTACACGGGGCCGGACTTTGCACCAACAGGGCCAGATCGTGAGTTGATACACCAGATAACCTTTAACTGCGACTGTATTTCATAGCAACTAACAAATACAGCCAACTACGCTGCTATAGTTGCCAGTCTCACGACGGCCGTTTCCACCGCGTCAACCAATATAATCACATACGACGACATTTTGGCAACAGCGCGCCAGTTCATCAACCGTCCAAGTATGCCCCTTTATAATGTCCATAACACACCACTCCACAATGCCAATTTACTAACCATGTCTCTTACCAGGATTTGCCTACGAGTGGATGATGGAGATCGTGCGCATGCTGAAGATCAACGTAGACTACTCAGAAGAAGCTCACCACGACCAGTTGGTTAGAAACAACTCGTTGCATCTCTGCTTGAGTATCCTAAACCACCTCGGGTTCCGTGGCGAGTTCAAACCACGGTCGTTTTACGGAAAGTTTTCAATGCTAGCGCTTAACATGCGCAACATTGTCATCCTGATCACCATCGCCAGCAACACACCGAGCAATCTGAAGGACAAACTCAACCCCCTCGATGAACCAGGTACGGTTCCCTCTCCCTTCCTCTGCTGTTTTGCTTTTACTTGTGACCTAACATATCTAGACGTCGTCGACGCACTGGCTGGTTGCGCGAAATGGGCGGTTGATTTCCTTGCCTACACCTGTGACTGCATCTTCAACCTTCTGGACGACCCAAAGTTTATGTCTTACCTAACGGGAAACAACTTCAACGAAATGGTCCCCTACCTCCTTGAAAAGAACGAGATTGCTCTGCATCTCATTCTGTGCTCGTCTACACGGGGTTTCCTTTCTGCTGCTTGCCGCCGCTTGCTACATCTGGACTCGATCTCATCGAGGGCGACTCAATTCTATGAACTTCAGCAACAACAGGCATCTGCAGGCGGAGCAAACGGAAACTCGTCGCTACGCCCCGCCCTCATTATGTCCTACCACAAGATGCAACAATACACCTCATCCAGTCTGATCAAGGTCCAGGAGTTTGACAAGCTCCTGTGGGCACTGGGAGAGGAAATTCGCCAGACGTACCAGTCCACGGCAGCCGCCCAGGGCGGTGCCGCGGCGAAGAAGAACCCAGGACAGAACCAAGCTACAGACAACGCGGCAAAACGCTTCCAGGCCCACTGTGAGCTGACCCTGCTGCTCGCCAACAACCCACCACCGAACTTCCAGCCGCTGCTGCGCAAGTTCTTCAACGAGAATGTGCGCACCTTCCGGACATTGACGGACCCGGCCAAGTTGTACTTTGCCGACTACAGTATTCTGGAGGTGGAAGATGACTGCCGCAGCTTGCAAGAGAAGCGGGCCCGGCATACCCACATTGACGTGTTCAAGCGCGTTGAGTTGAAGCCAGTCAGCAACGCCAGCGGGTTCAACGGAAGCAACGGTGCCACGAATGCGGCCGGACACCTCACGACCTTCCCACCACACTCTGTCCCAACCGAATTTTTGCGGCGCTGTGCGCGGTGCACGTCGATTATGGAAGACGTCACCGGGTCACGGCCGGGCTATACATTCGTGCTGGCGCAACAGCGAAAGTGCAGCTGCAGCGGAAACTGGGGCTTGCTTCCACGTAGCACGTTTGTCGGATAGGGAGACAGGCATAGACAGTTAAAGTATCGTCTCAGAGTATTGCGCGGTAACGTAGTTGTGAACCCCCAGTCAGGTGGTTTCACTTTATCTTAGTATAGATATTAGACTCGATGTGTCCTTCCCCGAAAAACAACTAGTTGGTATAATTTCATTATTGTTAACTTAGCCTTGGTTTGTTTACCATGTTTTTATTTTATCGATATTTTATTTTGTACTCTTAACGTGGTTTTATGTCGAATGTACGATATCAATGCTAACTCTTTGTCGATCGGAGTTGAAGTTCTAAGTGTTGAATTGAACTGCTACACGACTCTGTATTCGCAACAACGAAAGCAAAATAAACTGGTTATTTCGTGCGAAAAATGACGAAAGAAAAAATAAACGGTAAAAACAAGTAAAAAAACAATATTCATAAAAATCAAATACAAAACTTGTCAACCTCTCGCGATTTTGACGGCAGCAAGAGTTGCTTTGCTGAGACGAGGCTGTCGTTAAGTCGGGCCGGATTAACAGTAAGTCCGCAGCCTTCCGCGTAGCGCCTCCGACGTTACCTGCTGCTGAAATTTACGCGACAGGCACCTCCAAGCTGTAGAAAGCTCCCCCTCCGTCCCAGACCTCACGACCAACCGACGACTTCTCCTTCTCTACAGCCTCTCCCCTTGCTGACCACCCCCCTTTCCCACACACACAATGACGTCCACAATCGGCATCCCAATCAAGCTGCTCAATGAGGCCCAGGTATGCTCCTCTATCCTCCGATGCCGTCTGTTCCTATTCTTGTCGTCCCCGCTGCTAACCGTTCACAGGGCCACATTGTCACGCTCGAGATCACCTCCGGCCAGACCTACCGCGGTCGCCTGTTGGAAGGTCAGTACCATCTCTCCCCCCTTACAAATGCATCACAGTGTCCCTGCGTTTTTCTGCTAACACGCGCAGCCGAGGACAACATGAACGTCCAGCTCAAGGACATCACCGTCACCGCCCGCGACGGCCGCGTCTCCCACCTCGAACAAGTTTACATCCGCGGCTCCCACGTGCGCTTCTTTATCGTTCCCGACATGCTCCGCAACGCGCCCATGTTCCGCAGTCGTAATGCGCGCGGCCGGGGTGTCGGTCTGGCGCGTGGCCGTGCAACGGTCAGCCGTGCGCGGGCAGGCGGCCGGGGCGGCCGGTGAGAAAGCGATACGAGATGAGACGGCATACGGTGCGAGGGGGCACGGTGAAGGCCAAGGGCCGCATATTCTGTGCTGATTTATTTTGGGACTTCTTGAGGGGAAGAGCGGGATTTCAAGCTACTACATATTTGCTGTTTTTGTTTCATTGTATTTTTCACGGCGTTCGACAATGATACCGACCAAAACGGAAGGGCTTTAAAAATAGGAAATAAATTTATGAATCGACAAACCAAAGGGCAAGGAAGAAGAAGCAATTGAATTGTAATGGCGCATTGTCTAATCCGCAGGGTGCGCATGTAGTTTACTAAAAGTATAGAAAGAGTATGTGACAAGAAGAAAAACATTTTGTACAACGTCATTAAGTGGTGGTCTAGTGGAAACGTTAGGAGTCTGTCTCCTATCCGCACCGTCTACTTCAACTGTGTCAGGGCCTCCTTTGCCTGGTCGACCAGTGCCCGTGCTTGCCGTAGATCGCGCAGCTGCTGCCTCCGGTCCGCGCCGCCCTGGCCGCCCGACACGGCCGCGTCGCGTGCCTCGTCCAGCGCCGTCGCCACGCTAGTCTCGACGGCTCGTACGGCCTTGCGGCCCTCTTCGTGCACCTCGCCCTCCCAAAACTGCCGCGCCGTCTCCCACTTCTTCTGCATGCGGCCTAGGCTCCACACGAGACCCGCGGCCGCCACCGCACCGGCCTCGTAGGCGCCCGACGACGAGAGGTACGTCAGCACGGCCAGAGCGGTCGTCAAGCCGGAAGTGCCGAGCGTCTGCAGGACAAGCTTCTGCGCGAGCGCCTGCAGCGCAGGGACCGTCTCGTCCAGCAGGTAGCGGCGCGTAAAGGCAATGTGCGTCGGCCACTGTGTGCGGGGCGCAGCAGCAGACGAGAGTGGTGCCACTGCATCTGTAGCCTCCTCGCTGCCGGGTTCTGCCGCAACCACCGGGATGGCATACAGGCCGACGGTGCTGCTGCTTCCCTCGGATGTGCGCAGCCCCGCCAGCCGGACCGCCTCGTCGATGCGCCCGGCCAAGAAGACCACGTCCTGCTCAGCCTGGGGCAGGAACCGCTGCGTCACCAGGCCCGACGACAGCATGGTCACGTCGTCGGCGCGCCAAAACAGCTTCCACCAGCCCAACTTGCGCCACCGGCGGCCCGAAAAGGCCAGGTCCAGTTGCGTCTGCAGCTCGGCGTGCGCCGACTCGGCCCAGTCGGCCAGGCCGGTGTTGAGCGAGGCAAACCCGCGGGCGACGGGCACGCCCGACTGTGTAGTGGTAGACGCACTAACCAGCTTTGCTTCGGCGCTCTGGATGCTCGCGAGCGCATTGCGCAGGACGGACGTGACCAGCTGACGCACGGGCGGCTTGGTGGTGCCGTCGGCACGGTGCAGGGCGCCGTCACGCAGCCAGCGCGTCAGGTCGGAGACACCGCCGCGCATCCACAGCGTCTCATAGGCCTTGGCGTTGGCTACGCTGGCGCGGAACAGGTCAATGGCCTCGGAGGACGTGGCGACGTCAAACGTCGTAAAGGGGAGGTCCGATGTAGTCTCTGGTACCGGCAGCCGCAGGTTGACAGCTCCCTTCATCTCGTTCAGGTAGGCGCCGAGCGGCAGGTTGGCCACGGCGGCGGCACCCAGGAGGCCGTCGGCGACGACTAGGGCCTGGTGCACGGGCGTCGTGACGGGCGTGAACCGCAGGCCGTCTTGTGAGGTGGGGATCTCGACGGAGGGCACGAGCACGGTCTCTTCAAAGGTCTCGGTGGCGCCCTCGAGCGGGTCGGAGGTGGCGGACGCCGGGGATGTTGGGACGGCGAGCGACGACTCCATGACGAGAAACTCGAGCTGGTTGCCGTTGAGGATGGGTGAGGAGATCTCGATCTCGGTGAGGCCATCGTCTTTGTCGAAGCGCACGGTGCCTGTCTGGTCTTGTGACGACGCTGCTGCTGCTATTGGGCTACTGTTGCCCTCGGCGGGCCCCCGTACGCGCACAACCAATGGCTTTTTCGGGTCGTGGTTCGCAAGCTGAGCCTCCCATGCCTGCTCGTCCTGCAACGGGTCGGCGAGGATGAGCCGCAGAAGCTCCTTGGCGGACTTGCCTCCATCGATCGCGGGCCTCGCTGGCGTACCGGTAAGTCCGAGAATGGCGACCCGGACCGACTCCTGGCCGGCGGGTTGTTGCAGACTGCGGATGGCCAGCTGAAGTCGCGATATATTGAGGAGCACGCCGGCCTGCTGTTGGAGGGCGTTGAGGGTGTCGGCGAGGTCGGTGCGAATCTGCGCGGGGGTTCGTGGTGGCAGCGGCTCGACGGGTGCTTCTTCTGCAGGTTGTTCGGTGGCCTCTGCTACCGCCACTGACGCTGTAGATGCGCGTCGCCGCGCTATTGTCTGCTGTCTGTCGGCGAGAAGGGCATGTGTCCGAGGCTTTGTTGAGCGCTGTTGTCGGGAGCAGAAGAGACACGCCTGTGCTGATCGTGTCGTGGCGGGCCGTGCTAACCGGGTTTGTGCTGTAAGGAGTGACTGGCCAGGTCCCAGAAGCGGCCGCAGCCGGAGTCGGGGTGGCATCGTGGCGGCGAACTGGGCGGTTGTGCGGTGTGTCGATGTCGCGAGAAAGGGAAGACAAAGATGCCAGAAGCGCGAAGCGTTTTTCCCGCGCTGCCGATTTTCACATATTACAGCGCACTATGGCGTAGGTATCTTACCGCGTTCAGGCCCCGCTAGAGCTCCCATTTTAGGCGGCTTTCTCCGGTTGCGTCCAACACGTCCCCATTGACATCATGGCTGTTGGTCTAACGGCTGCATTGACGACAACAAAAATCCCAAATAAATCCTAATAGACAATTCTTGTGATGCTCTTACATTTGCGTCATCCTGAGTTACCTTTCACTTCAATTCATTGCTGATGCCCTGCCGTTTCATGGCCGTTAATTCAAGCACGCAAGTCACACGTGACATTGCCCCACAGTGGCTAGAGCTATCCCCTTGCCACATATTAACACCATGCGCTATTGACTCCCTCAACGATCACCAAACCATCTTCAGCTCCTTTCAACACCCCAATGCTCAGCAACCGCATGAGCACCTGCCATTTTTAGACCATGGACGACCTCTCAGGCCTGGACTGGTCCTCCAGCAGCTCGACGAACAAGCAGAACACCTCCAAGCCGACCCTCGCCGCCCAGTCGGCTGCATATGGCGTCTCGTCGTATCCATCGCTGCGCCCAACACCGCCGCCGGGCGTGGGCTCGGGCCGCAACACGCCCCTATCGAACCTCTCGGCCCAGGGATCCGGTGCATCGGCCGGTGCGGGTGCTAGACAAACGCCTGCTTCGACTGCCAACAAGCCCGGCCAGGACAGCTTCAGCGGCCTGATCAACTTTGGCGCCAACAAGAACCCAGCCAATCTCAGCCTGCGCGAGCAACAAGAGCGCCTGAACGCGGAGAAGCGCCGCAAGGAGGAGGAGAAGCGCAAGCAGACACAGGCCAACTATGGCGACGGGCAGTTCTTTGATATCCTGGGCCGCGGCGGCGGCAGCGGCGCGGGGGGACTAGGGTCGGCGGGCACGTCGCGCACAGGCTCCCCTGCCTTGGCACCGCCACCACCCTCGATTTCGCGGGGCGCCTCGCCCCTGAACGGCGGCGGCAGCGGTGACGACGACCTTTTTGCTGCGTTCGATGCTGATACCAAGGTCGACCAGGCCAGCCACTTCCCGCCGCCGGCCGCGACCCACTCGGGCAAATCGACGCCTGCCAACGCCGCCCTCGACTTGAGCAACCCCAACGCCTGGGGCAAGCCGCCGGCACCGAGTAACGGCACCGGCGCCGGGACACAGAGTACAAACGCGATTCAAGACAACGACGATCCGTTCGGGCTGAACCAGCTGCAGGCGCGGACGGCGGCTGCACCACCCCCAGCCGTGACTGGCGGTGGCGACGACGACGACGATGATTTCCTCGGCGACCTGGCCAAACCCGTGGAGGAGGTGCGGCGGAAGACGGAGGCACAGCGACAGCAAGAGGTGCAGCAACAACGGCGGCAGAGACAGCCTGAGCCGGGCAAGCCCATTGAGGGCTCCGACTCGGATTCCGACTCAGACGTGGGTGGAGGCGGCGGCGGCGGCGCGGACAGCTTTACCAAGACGGGCAACCCCAAATTTGACAACGCCATCGCACAATTGGTGGACTACGGTTTCAGTGCCGTGGATGCGCGGAAGGGCCTCACAGAAAGTGGACGCGGCTTTGACGTGCAAGCGGCCGTGAATTGGCTACTAGACGACGCGCACCGGAAAGCCAAGGAAAAGGCTGGGGTGAAACAAGGCGGTGGTGGCCGCGGTGGCGCCGATCAACTGCGGGCGGAAGAAGGGACCAGCCGAACCTCCAGCCGGAACCGAGGCCAAGGTGGCCCTGCGTGGATGCGCGACGCTGAGATCGAGGGATACCCCAGCCGGGGCGACAGCCGGTCACCTGCGGGTGCTGGCGATGGAGACTTTGCCAAGACGGCGGCGGCCATGGGAACAAACTTCCTCAAGACGGCAAACTCTCTGTGGAAGACGGGCCAGAAGCAGCTGCAAAAGGCTGTGCAGGACTTCCAGCAAGAGGGCGACTCCAGCCAGCCCAAATGGATGCGGTCCGCGGGCCAGGAGGAGCACATGGACACACCACACGATGAGGGCGAGTCCCGAAGACGACGTGCTGCGGCTGCTGCTTCAGCGGCCTCGGCAACCGACGAGGCAATGATGCTCGAGTCTGGTGCACGGCCAGAGCGAAGACAGCACAGCTCACGCCCTCCCGCGTCTTCTGCATACATCCCAGAACCGCGGTTCCGTAACGAGAGCCCACCGTCGTCTCGGACACAGTCGCCTGCCGGCGGATTCGCTTCCGGTCCTCCAAGCCGGAACAGCCCCGTCCCTCGGTGGCAGCAGCAGGGTGCCAGTGCCGCCGACCCGCGGGCACGGCTCACCAAGCAGGCGGTCGAAGAAGAGAGCGCACAAGTCTACGTCAGCCCTGCTCGGCGACGGAAGGCGGCGGCCGCAGCGGCTCCGGCTGCCGAGGTCGCCAGCAAATCCAGGGTGGACGCCCCGCCCGAGGGCGATCTCCTGTCCAACTCAACCGCCCTGCCGCAACGGCCAGCGCCCCAACAGCAGCGATCAGCAGGTACGAGTGCGGGCGCGGCTGGCCGCCCAACGCCGCGTGCCACGCCGAGCCCCCGACCGCCCAAGGTGGCGCGCCAGGTCCCGGCCGTCAACTCGTTTGTGCTCAAGGCGTCGGCCAAGCACCGCGCCGACGGCGCTGCCCACTTCAAGCGGGGTGACTATGCAGCGGCGCATGCATCCTACGCGGCATCCCTGACCGACATCCCACAGGCGCACCCGCTGCTCGCTGTGCTCTTCTGCAACCGCGCACTGACGGCGCTCAAGACGGGCGAGCCGCGGCAGGCCGTGGCTGATGCCGACTCGGCGCTGGCGGTCATCGGCCCAGGCAAGGGTGAGGGCGAGTCGGTCGGCCTGGAGGACGGCACGGGCGCCTCGCGCGACCTGCGCGACCTGTACGGCAAGGCGATGACGCGCAAGGCCGAGGCGCTGGAGCAGATGGAGAAGTGGGCCGAGGCCGGGCAGGTGTGGCAGCAGTGCGTCGAGAGCGGCGTGGGCGGTGCGACGGCGATTGCGGGCCGGCAGCGGTGCCAGACGGCGCTGAAGCCGAAGCCGAAGGCGGTAGCAGCCATGTCGCGACCTGCCTCGAAGCCGTCGACGCCACGGCCAGGTGCTGGTAGTGCCCTTGGCAGCTTGGCAGGGACCGGCACGAGCACACCGACATCGGCCAGCGGGCGCGACTTTGAGGCGGTGCAGCGGCTGCGGGCAGCCAACGAGGCAGCGGCGCGCGAGGACTCGGAGAAGCTGGGCCTGCTGGACCAGGTGGACGCGCGCGTGGCAGCGTGGCGCGACGGCAAGAAGGACAACCTGCGGGCGCTGCTGGGCAGCCTGGAGCGGGTGCTGTGGGAGAGCAGCGGGTGGAAGCCGGTGGGTCTGCACGAGCTGGTGATGCCCAACAAGGTCAAGATTATTTATATGCGGGCGATTGGCAAGACGCACCCGGACAAGCTGCCGCAGGACGCGTCGACGGAGATCCGGATGATTGCGGGGACAGTGTTTGCCACGCTCAACGAGAGCTGGGACAAGTTCAAGGCGGACAACAAGATGTAGGGAAGCGGTGCGGAGCAGGAAACATTGGAATACAGACGGGATAGACTAGCGACATTGGTATGAATTGCATGCATGTCTTATTGGATTCACAGGGCGGACAAAGAAGAGATGAATACGTTTATGACAAAAGACTACCCGAGATATAAAAAAAAAAAAAAAAAAAAGAACCCTTCGCTATGCTAAGAAATGTTGCCGTACGCCGAGCGCCTTGTCGGGTGTTGCCCGATTGTAGAATGGCAGTCGTTCTGTTATTTTGGTTGTAAGAGTATGCCGTGTTCGCGCCGCTCACAGAGGATGGAAATTGCTTCGCTTGTCGATAATGCCGTGTTCGCTCCGCTCACAAAGAATGCTGTGCTCGCTTCGCTTCGCTCGCTCACACCCGACTACAACCCCAGCATCGACCGCACGCCCGCCCGCACCTTCTCGTCGTATTCCTCCCGCCGCTCGCGCCACATCTTAGCGGCTTCCACGTTTGCGGGACTCTCGTCGTTGGGCTCGGCCAGCATGCTCATGACGCTGATCAAAATCTTCTCGACGCTCTGGACGGGCGACCAGCGCTCCGAGGCGTGCTCGTAGTGGTTGGGGTCGTCGCCGGGCGGGTGCAGGATGGAGATGCACACAAGGCCGGAGGGGTAAACTGCGCCGTCAGCGAATGAAACCAATTGGGTCCCTAGGGTCTCTTCTCACCATTCGGATGCCACACGTCGCAGCCGACAAAGCGCATGGTGGGCGGGACGAGCGGGTAGTCCTTGGGAAACCGCAGCTCGGCCGGAAAGACGCCGCCTTCAAAAGGCGTTCCCTCGGGACCTTGAATAACGGCCTCCCAGACCAGCATGTCATCCTCGGAGACGGGGCCGGCGCTGATGCCTTCGGGGGGGCCATTGGTAAGGGTCCGGTACTCCTGGAGGAGGCGGCGGTGGGCGGTGGACGTCATGGTGGGGGTGTGATGAGAGGGGGGCGTTGGGTGGGTGTAGAGAGTAACAGTGCTCTGTATGCGCTCGAGATCGTGGGTTGTGGACCGTGGACCGTGGATCGAAGCTCGGCAGGCGGACGAGTATGGTGGCGATCTCGGTGAGGTTCAATTGCCAGAGTAGCTTGGGTGTGGATGACGGACGGAACAGGTGGACTCAACCCCTCGGTCTAGAACTGGAGAGTGGTCACGTGCCGCCACGCTACGTCATGTCTACGATACGGGTACATGTACGGAGTACTTCGGACACTGCACATTGAGGTTTGCACAATATGCTTACAAAAATCCAAATCCGTTCAAAGGGAGCACTCAAACGAGGGCTTACCGTTCTATTCAGATCTGCGCAAAAGTGAGGCCCTTCCTCTTTTAAAAGGCGAATGCAGCAGCTCCGCCATTGTCGCTGTACAAGTACAAGCAGCCGTCCGGCTAATAGTAGGTACAAAGGTACAAGCGAGGGCGTTGCACTTTCGGGTGCGTCCCTGTATTTGACAGGCACACCCGCCGCTTGTCAAACTGGCGCATCGTCCCGTCTCTTGTCACTCTATTTTGCATTTGCTGTCTGGACGCTCCCAGGCTCAACCTTTCTGCTCTCCACGGAAACCAACCGCGACTCATTTAACAGAGACAAGCTTCTCCTTTCCTTTTGACTTTGACTTTTCTCCCGGCAGATCAGCCGTGCCGCACCAGCCACCTGTGTTTTTGTCCACGTCTTCTTGGTTTTCCTGCCTGATTATCTTCGTTTTTTCTTTTGCGCCCACTTTCATCTTCGTCTCTCGTTTGCTTCTTCGTCCCGCATCGCATCTGCAAGGTACGGCGCGTGCTGCAGAATGCGGCGTGCCGTCTCAGCTTCCTACTTGCCGCTGCCACTGGCGAAAAAAAGGTGCAGGTGAACGGCCACACCGCGATTCTGGACGTGGATTGGATAGAGACAGATCAAAGTGGCGTGCCGTTGATGAGTAGTACCGTCTTTCATGAAAACATCGTTCAAAAAACGACCAACGGGGGCTTGCAAAAGACCGCAACAATACGTCGTACGTCGTTGACAAACGACGGACCTGCGCAAAGAGCGCCAAATGCACAAAATCGTTGCCGAAACGTGTTTCAGGCACAGGGGTCGCGCTGGGACGAACCAGCCAATCGACAGGTCGAGACAGGGCCAAAGAGAGGGCCAAAAGACAGGGCCCAAAAGACAAGAATGACAGGGGTATTGGCGGCCGGTCGATGCAGCCGCCCCTTTGATCGCTTGGGATTTTCTTGGTCGTCTTGGGTTTTCTTGGCCCACTTGGATTCAATCTCGTCGTCCTTGGCTCTTTTCTTCCATCCCGTGGTTCTCTGTGGCGCTGTGTGCATATTTGTCACCCGGTCTGGCAGGTGTCGTTGGTTTACTTGGTTTACTTGGTTTTCTTGGGTTGTCTCTGTTTCTGCCCCTTGCCTGTCTTGCTGTGATTAGACAGAGCTTTTCTTCGTTTGTCCACTCGCCTGTCAAGGGATACATGAGCAGCGGTCGCCATTCTGCACCGCCGTACGGCGTTCTTTTTCCTCATCCACCCTCTGGAATGTGGCAGAACGCCTCTGCCGCTGTCATTACGTCGGTGGTCGTTTTGCCCTCCCTGTCTCCCAAGCACTTGGCCAGTGGATATCATGGATGTCGGGCCTGTCCACCGTCCGACCGTGGCACTGTGGCTTCGAGTTGTCCCCTCTCTTGCGACAGGCCCTTGGCACCGCCGTCTGTTTCACGCGTTAGACCAGAGGAAACCAAGAGTGTGACCCCAGGAGCGAGAGGATTTCAGAGGGGTTCAGGTGGGGGGGTATTACGTTGTCTTTCTTTTTTGTCTGTTCTTTTGCTTCCTTTTCTCTTCTTTCCATGTTTTTCTCCATCTCTGTTCGCAATAAGGTGACTCGGGAACAGAGACAGTAAATGAAGCCGAAATTGGCCTACTGTCGTGTGATGTCGGACAGACCACGCTCACCGACGGGTTGTGAGAGACACACATGAGATGTGATGCACTTGTGCCTCGTCCGATTTTATTTCTGCACCAATCCCTCGCTGGAGAACATGCAGGAGCAAATACGTTTTTTTTTCTAGTAGTTTACGAGCCTTTGTCAACATGTTCCTTTCTCTAGCGTTGTACGCGAGGAGGATCAAGGATCAAACGACATCGTGAGGTTTATGGGTTTTTCTCGCCCTCTCGCCTTGTCGCCTTTCTGCACCTTTTTTATATTCCTTCCCTTCAATCTCGCCTTCATTCTTCACCCGCTGCCCTCTCGCCCATCTTTTCACCTTTCCTTCTGCACAACTCGGCCCGCCCTGGTTGGTGGGAACCCTGGGAATATTTGGGAATCCAAGGATCGCCTTGGGGGCAAGGCGAAGTCCGTCGATCCACCTTTTTAACAAGAGAAATTTCGTCGATCCCATGCTCCTATTTAGGGAGCAAAGAGAGTTAAAGACGAGACGACTAGACCTATGCGCGTGAACATTGTATATTTGGTCTTTTTCTCGTTTCTTTTGTGCTGTTTATGTCGCGACGTCTTGGAAACAGCTAATAGAGTTGCTTTCTCTGTTGCCCTCACCTTTGTTGCATTTTAAGTGCACTCTCGCCTTTACCCCGGGATCGAGCATGAATTCTGCAACCTCGCGATGGACGTGCACAGACCGTCGACGATACAAAAAAAGAACACAAAAAGCGCAAACCAAACTGAGCAAAGAACATAACGATGAGCCGCAAAGCACTCAAAGCATTGCAGGGCTGAGCCACCAGATCACTTGCCTTTGCCTCCTCTTTTTGCACTTTTTGCTCTTATGCTCCTTTGCCCTCTTCCCCCTTCCTCGTTATCCCTCGAGCCAAGGGGATACAACCCCTGTCCTCCGCTGCACCCAACCACCCCCTGGCAAGCACTAACACGACACACGCACCCCCTTGGATCTCTGTTCCTTAATCTATTGCTCGTGTGAGAGGTGAAGCGCTTGACTGGCCTCCCCTCCTCTGTTCCTCACCCTCGTCTCTCCCCATTCCCACGATGACGAGCGCGTGTGTTGCATGGTCTGTCGTTGCACTGTACCGATTGCCCCCCGTCTGGTCTGTAAGTGGTCTGTAGCGTGAACGGAGTAAATCGTAGCACATTCTAAAGTGTCGCTCGTCGACCCAGATCGCGAGTCTCTTGGTCGCTCCCAGAGTGCGTGTGTCTTGTCTCTCCACACTCCCCCCAGTCTCCCCGTTTCGCCTTTTTCTCTCTTCGTTCCTCCCTTTTTTCGTTCGCTTCCCGTCACCACCCTCGTTGTCTTTCGTTTCCCTTCTTGTTTTTTACCCTCATCCTCTCTCCTTCTTTCTTTTTTTTCTCCTTCACCTTCTTTACCCACCTTGTTTTCGTTTTCTTTTGCCGCGTGCGTACGCTCGCCGGTTGATTCTTTCCTTCACATCTCAACATCTTCACTTCGATTTCCACTCTTTTTTAAAAGCACACATCTTGAGCAAGACTTGTGATCCAAGAGCATCACCTTTCGACTCTGATTTTCTCATTCATTTTTTTTTTTTTTTGCTTCGTCGTGTTGATCGCATTCGCTTGTTTACTGCTCTTTGTTTTATTTTGAATCCTCCCCTTTTAGCTATCAGCAGCGATATCGAGTATCGCCTTTCTTCGACATCTCGGATTCTTCTCTATTAGGCAGGAACCTCAAACTTCTCGATTCGGAAACTACAACCTATTGAATCATATCACGACCGACCGTACCTTCCGCAACCATTCGTTTGCACCTTCCCGTTAAGGAAAAAGGAGACTCTCGCCGAGGTATCACCACCTTCATTTTAGGATCTCCCATTTACAAACAACCACAATGGTCAGCCCACGAGTCTCGATTCTCGTGGCCGCGGCCATTGCGCCCGTCCTCGCCTTTTGGCGCATGGAGTGCCGCGGCGTGGCCGGCTACGCCCGCATCGACCCCTTGGTGTCGCCCGGCGAGCCGTCCATGCATCTACATGCTATCATGGGCTCCGGCGGCTTCAGCGAGTCCGCCACCTACGCCGACATCACCGCCAGCGACTGCACGTCCTGCCTCGTCACGGAGGACAAGTCGTCGTACTGGCACCCGGCCCTATATTTCCTGGATACGACCACCAACGAGTACGAGCTCGTCGAGCAGGTCGGCGGCACGCTCGCCTACTACCTGCTCAACTCGGGCAACGGCAACACCAACATCACGGCCTTCCCCGAGAATTTCCGCATGATCGCCGGCGACAACAGCCGCCGCGCCTTCACGGCCGGCAACGTTGAGATGGCCGACCCGCCCAAGTCGAACTGGGCCGCCCTCAACCAGACGAACCAGGACAAGCTGGCGCAGCGCGCACTCGGTTTCAACTGCTTGGACTACAGCGCGACGCCCGAGGCGTCGCTGTACCGCCACTTCTTCCCGGACAAGACCTTTTTGGACGCCAACTGCCCCGACGGCATCCGCTTTGAGCTCATGTTCCCGTCGTGCTGGAACGGCGTGGACGTCGACTCGGCCAACCACCAGTCGCACGTGGCGTACCCGGACCTGGTCATGACGGGCGACTGCCCTGACGATTTCCCTGTGCGCCTGCCGAGTTTGTTTTACGAGACCATCTGGAACACGCCCGCTTACATTGGCCGCACCGGCCAGTTTGTCATCTCCAATGGTGACGTTCAGGGTGAGCACCACCACCACCGTGTTTGATTTTTTATGGCTTTTTTTTCACCACTGACATCTTAGGCTTCTCGTACCACGGCGATTTCATGATGGGCTGGGACGTAGCCTTCCTCCAGGAAGCTGTCAACACTTGCACGAACCCCTCGGGCGAGATCGAGGACTGCCCGCTCTTCACCATCCAGACCCTCGACGAGGCCCAAGCCTGCCAGATCGAAGTGCCCGCCAACGTGGCCAGCGACAACACGGCCGGTCCCGCGGCCAGCCTGCCAGGCAACATCGCCCCCTTTGGTGACTTCATGGACGTCACCATGCTCGCGACGTACAACCCCGCCTTGTCGTTCCAGCCCACATCGACACTCGGCCTAGAGGGCGGCTTTGGTGCTGGCAGTGTCGTCGCCCAGGCTGCTGGCGCCACGGGCGCCGCCGCCGCTGCGCCTGTGCCAACGACACCCACTTCGTCGCCCGCTGCTGCGGCCGCGACCACTGGCATCAACGCGCAGATCGTGGCCAACATCCGTTCGGACAATGTTTTTGCCTCTTCGTCTTTGCCTTCGCCATCACCTTCTCCGTCGCCCTCGCCATCGCCCTCGCCCTCGCCATCGTCCAGCAGCGTGACCACCGCGCCGCCCAGCTCGCCCAGCGGCGAAAACCACGTCAACGTCATCAGCACGCAGTACATCACCGTCGGCAACATGGTGACCGAGATCCTGTGGGAGGAGACGATTGTCTATGTGACCGAGGACCCTGAAACCGTGGTGACGACGGTGACGACGACGCCGACCGAGGCGGCCACCGTCAAGCCGCGCTTCCACAACCACATGCGCCGCCATAGAAGACACCGGGAGTAAGGCGGCCGGGAGACTGGGAACGTTGAGGTGGTTCGAGGTCGAGGTCGACAGGTCGACATTTTTCTTTCTTGGTTCATATTTCGCATTTTCGCAGTTGCGAGCCTCTTTCTTTCTATTCTCCATTTAGTTGACTTTTTGGTTATTTTAGTTTCCATTTATCTTTTCATTCCTTTACTTTCCTTTGTCTTTTGTCTTGATATTTGTCTTTGTCTTTCGATGGTGGCGTGCGCAGATGCCGATGTCGACAGGGGGAAGGAAAAGGGGCGTTCCTTGTATGAGATACCATATTTTCCTAATTTTTGAATATTTGACTTTGCCTCTTGGATATTCTCGTTTCTTTTTGAATCGTATCTCTGGTCAGTGCAATTTGTCCAGACCACCGCCAGCTAGAAAGATACGAATTAATCGGCCGAAATTACTTTCTGTGGTTCGCCATTCCACGGAGGTGGTCACAAAACAAGACAGTGCGTTTAGTCATTGTTCATGCTACTTCTGTTATCCCCACCACATCGTCGACTTACACCCAAAATAGCAATTTCTCGCAACCTCCATCTCCAATATCACCCATCGCGGCCCGCTCGCCCATCTCCATCGTCCGAACAAAAATAGAGACGAACAGCGACACCTGGAATGCGATGTGGCCCGCCGCACCCGAAAGCCGTGGGAAGCAGCTCCCGCAGGCGATTGCCGGCAATTTGTACAAGGCTGGAATGCCGCCATACAGTCGTCCCCAACGACACATTCCAGGCTTGTTTGGCTGTGAAGCATCGAAATGGCCCATGCCGTTGCTAACGAAGCTTATATCGTATTCTAATTCTCATGCTTTTTGTTTGTCTGTGTTTTCCGTTCCGGCCTGCTTCTTTTCTCCTCTCTTCTCTTCCCTTCCCTTCCTCATCCCTCTCGCCCATCGTCGACAACCGCATCGCCAACTTCTTCGAGCAAAGCGCATCTTCGTCCTCGACATCGACATCGACACCGACTCCAGCACCGACCTCGCAATCACCCGGACTTTCTCGCGCACCGCCTTCCAGACCATTCACCGGCATGTTCTGAGGCACTTCACTCATTTTTTACACTCTTTTTCTTTCCTGCTTCCTTTACAGTCATCCGATCATCGGTCCTCTCGTTAATACTTTACCAATTTTTTTTGTTTACTTTGCACTTTCGTTCGCTACACCTTCACCATGCCCAAGCTTCTCGCGAGAACCGCTTCGGGCGCAGCCGGGGCCTCCAGTGGCGGCTCGGGTGTCAGCCTCGGCGTCATCATTGCCGTCGTGATCGTCGGGACCATCTTTCTGGCCGTGGGTGGCGGCCTGCTGTGCACATGGGCTGCACGGCGGAAGCGCCACAGGCGCCGCCAGTCCCGTCACCAAGAAGAGGAAGAGGCCCGTAAAAAGCAGATGATGGCTGTGACGATGATGCGGGACAGTGACGAAGGTGGGCGGCCGGCGGACCAGCCGGTGGCAGGTGATGCAGCAGCCACCGCAGCGGCGGCAGCAGCCATCAGCTACTTCCGCCCAGGCGGCGCGCCCATCTCGGACTGTGCCTCGAGCACGTGCTGCTCACTCGCCTCGACGCGCGACTCCTTCTCGACTATGGACGGCGACTATGAGGGCTCCGGCGTGACCTGGTGGTGGCTGTGGCGCTGGCGGCGCTTCTGGCACAACCAGCGCCGCTGGGTCCGCCGCCAGAAGCAGCGCGTGCCGGCCGTCCTGGGCCGCACTGGCAGCAACAGCAGTGGAGGTACTTCCCATACCGGCAGCAACGAGATTAAGCTGCAGAGCCAGCACAACCACTGCCAGCACGACCACGGCCACCACGGCCACCACCACCACCGCCGCGGCACCGTCGACGGCTCGCCGCGCAAGCTGCGCCGCCGCCGCCCGGAGACGTCCATCATTGCTTCGACCAACTCACTCTTTTTCTCGGCCTTTGTCGGCGAGAATGACAACAACCGCGATGCCATTGCCAGCAACGCCTCCAGCGGCGAGATCGGCTTGCGCGAGCCGCCGCCGACCTTCTCCATCATCCGCGCCAACTCGTTCCCGCAGCGCCCGCCGCCGCCCTCGGAGCAGCAGCGTCTGCTACCGCCGCATGGTAGCAGCCTCAAAGGAAACAACCAGTCGCCTCCCAAGATGGGCGGTCACAACGGACCATGGATGGCGAACAAAGTGAACAGCAACCGGTCCTCAATGCCCAACATGCCACCCCGTCCGCAGAACGCCCGCTACCGCCCGCAGCAGCCGCCCAACCCGAACCAGCAACCAAACCAGTCGCAGCAGGGCCCGTCTCTGCAGCCCCTACCGCCCATCTCGACCCGGTCTCTGCCGCGCCCACCGCAGCCTGCTCTGATCATCCCCAACCAGCCGGAGACGTACATCCCGCCCGGTGTGCCCTTCCACCCCAGCATGCCGCCACAGCAGCAGCACCAGATGATGATCATGATGATGCAGCAGCAACAAACGCAGCTCCAGCAGCAGATCCGCCAGCAGCATATGCAGCAGCAGCAGCAACAACAGCAACAGCAGCGCCTTTCCCGGTCCGGAAGCAAGCACGCGCCCCAGCAAAATTATGCGACGGAGGTAGCTCTTACTGAGATCCTGCGCTCCACGGAGCAGCGTCTGGCACAGCTGCAAAGCCAGCAGCCCGGCAATATGGGCTCCATGAAGCGTGCATCAACGACTAGCCCTGCCAAGTCGACTGGCCCTGCTGCGATTACTGCTGCGGCTGACGCCGACAACGAGTCCATCAAGCGCGTCTCCCAGACGTCCGGTTCGGACGCCGACAGCATGGTCGTCCGCAGCAACAACAAGGACGGCAGCAACGGCAAGGACGCCCGCGACAGCAGCCCCATTCTGGATGCCATCCCCACGGCGCTGTCGAGCCCCAGCAAGAGCCCCAACAAGAACCGCGTCGCCGCCGGCACGCTCGCGCAGGCCGGCAGCAACGTCATGGCCCACCCCATGATGCTGCCCGCGCCCACCGTACTCCTGCCTGCGCCCGCTCCTTCTACCCTGTCCTTGTCGTCACCCGAGACCCGCTCCCCGTCGTCCGCCTACTCGTCCTCGGGTGCCTCGTCGCGCTCGTCGCTCTCGACGGTCTACAGCGTCGACGATTGGTCCGAGAAGGGAACTGTGGCGAGCAAGGCCACGTCCAAGGGTGGCGTCCGCATCGCCAACAGAGGCGAGGACGACGACGACGCCCAGAACGACCGCATCCTGGCAGGTCTGGGCATCACGGGCGCCATGGTGGCGGCCGACAGCCAGTTTGTCGACGCCAAGAAGGACCTGGAGGATGTGCAAGTGGCCCACGCCGTTATCCCTGCCGCCGACACGGCCCTGGTCCCCGCGGCGCTGTCGACGCCCAAGTCGCGCGCGTCGCGGGGCATGTCCGTCTCAGCGGCGGCTGCACCCGACCTGCCGCCGCGGTCACCCAAGCGGTCCGCCGGTGCTGTGACCAAGGGCAACGGTATCATGATCCCGCACAGCACGAGCGGCAACAGCCTCAACAACATGAACACCATGAACATGGGCAACATGATGAACGTCAACACCAACAACGGCAATGGCCCCAGCCCCAACCAGAACCGATACCGCCACCGCCGCAACGGCAGTGTGTGGCAGCAGGCGCCGTCGCCGCAGCAGTTGCAGCAGAATGGCAACAGCCGCAACAACATGATGCACAACAACAGCGTTCACTTTGCCTTTGGCGGTCCCAGCAACAACAACGCGAACAGCCGTCCCAACTCGGGCCACTACGGCCCGGCCATGGGTGGTGCCAACATCGCCCCCCCGGGCGTTCGCCTGATGGTGACGAGCCCCAGCAAGCCCGACACGAACAACAACGAGGTGTCGACCGCCGACCTGAGCGACGAGAAGACGCCCACGTCCGCCGTCAGCATCACCTCGCCGTCGTCGCCCGCCGCTTGGCGCATGTCCGCCGACCGCTCGCTGCTGCAGAGCTCCCCGACTCTCGCGCCCGAGGACGAGCACTCGCTCGTGCCCGGTCGCGCCAACCCGCGCACCAGCTGGGGCAATGGTAGCGGAGCCCTGCCGCCCAACCCGCCCAAGCACGGCCGCCGGTCGCTCAACGAGCGCATTGAGGCCCTGCAGGCGGTCGAGAGCGAGGAGGCCCAGTTCCGCCGCGCCGTCCGGCCCCTGCCGCGTCCGCCCTCGTTTGGCAGCCTGAACAACCTCAACGCTCTGAATGCCCTGAGCTTGCAGATGGCTCAGAACCCGCACAACTCGCTGCCCGCGCAGAACAGCAACAACCTGACGGTCGTCGCCGCCGCTGCCGAGCTGCGCCGCATGAACAGCACCGCTTACAGTGAGGCCTCTAGCTGCTACAGCAACGCTACGTCGGCCGTTGGCCGCTCGCCGGCTCTTGGTAGCATTCCGTCCGCCGCGGGGCACATCTCCACGGCGCCCTCCGCCATGGGCCTAACCCAGCCGCGCCGCGCCGCCCAGCGCCGCCGCAACAGCAGCGCCGGCGAGTCCGCTAGAGGCATGGCTAACCGCAACAGTGTTGTGGGTAGCCGGCAGTACCTGGCGCTCGGCAAGAAGCGCGTGTCCCAGGTGGCCAGCCACAACGGTGCGTACGACAAGGAGAACCGCGGCGCCGTGTCCAAGCGCAGCTCCGCGCCCCCGACGGCATCGTCCTCAAACTCGACCTCGTCCCGCCCCGCGCCCCAGCGCATGCGCTCGACACGCTCCATGACCACCATGGGCACGGCCCTCCGCCGTGTTGACGAGAACCCGGCGTCGGGCGCGTCGACGCCCTCGGGCACCCCGAGCAAGGGCGGTGCCCTGACGCCCTCGGCCACGGCCGGCTCCAACCTCAGTGTGGTCTCCACGTCCAACCCGTCGACGCCCAAGGCCAGCACGGGCCGCCCGCTGCGCAAGTCGCCGAGCCGGACGACGCAGGTCGGCAACACCCTTCCTACTGTGGCCGGCACGGGCAGTCCGGTGGGCAAGCTGCGGGCCAAGTCGATGATGGGCCCGAGCACGCCGCCGAACGCACGCAGCGGCCGCCAGCAGCCGGCGAACCGGGACAGCCTGGGTCTGTACGACCAGGACGGTTTCCTGCTGAGTTCGCCGGCGCGGAAGGTGTAAATGAAACATGAAGACGAGGAGGAAACGTAATTACAGTTGAGTGGTCAGCAGAAAGAGAAGGAAGGGAGTATTGCATTTGATGGGAGAATCTCTGTCCTTGGGGACTGCACACATTCATTTTTTATTAGTCTTATTATTTCCTTTTGGGTCATCTTTTCCTTTGGGTCTTTTTTCACTTTTGGTATATCTCTTTTGGGCTCTCTCATTTTCATTCTCATTCTCATTCTCTACATATGTTTATATTTTATATTTTTATCTTTCTTATCTGCTTCATTTATCAGGAGCAAGATCTTACTACTTTTCATAGGTGTCTTTGACTTTATATTTTTACTTTATACATCTCTTTTTCTCTTTTATTCATTTTCACTTGAAGATGGTACACTTCTGTAGACACTTGCACTTCCTTCATTTGACATTAATTACATGGTAAAATAGACGTGTATTGTAATTTGAGGCTTTGTTAATTTCCCATTTAGAATTAAATCAATTGTTATAATTCTTATCTGAATTCAACTGGCATTTATATTTTAAAAATGGCCTCTAGTTATAAAAAAAATTTACATTACGATTCATTAATGGCGTGTATTTATGAGTTGTTCTTCTTTCTATTTTACCACGAATTCATTGTGACCAGTTAGGTGCGGTTAGTTTACTGTAAGCTCCTGGCGCTACTAAATCCGCGACAACATCATCTGAAGCTGCACCTTCCCGCTTCTACCAAACACAAAAGAACACACAGCAAGCACACAGTCGAATTGATTGCACTCATCGAGTCTACCCGTCGAGCAACACAACACAAAGGCTCGCCTAGCAAAGACACGATCGACTTCGGGTAGTGCGACCCCCTCGAGACGAGAGCTGCGTGTAGCCGCGCATCGTCGTCGCGCAACCGTCCATCCCTCCACTTTTTGCCCCTCATTCCTGTGCGCGCATCGCGCCTGGCCAGTTCCCTTGAGAGTCCCAAAGCACACCCGCAAAGATGGCCCCCATTCCGCCCGCGCCCAAGGTCGTCGTCTACCACCAGACGCACCACACCCGCGACGGCCAGCGGCCCATCTCCATTCTGCCGCTGCTCGGCCGCGACGACGGCGCCGGCTCCGGCCGCCCCTCGGCCACGCACATTGTCGTCGCCGCCGTGCACATCAACGAGCCGGACTCGGACAAGCCGCTGACCCTCAACGACCACGCGCCGGACCACCCGCGCTTTGATGTCTTGTGGAGCGAGGTCGCCACGGCACAGGCCCGCGGGGTGCGCGTGCTGGCGCTGCTGGGCGGCGCGGCCAAGGGCTCGTACGAGCGGCTGGACATTGCGCGGGAGGGCGCGTCCCCGGCTTCCTTTGAAAGGCACTACGCACTGCTGCACGCGCTGCTGCGGCGGCGCCGGTTGGACGGCGTGGACCTCGACGTCGAGGAGGCCATGTCACTGCCCGGCATCGTGCACCTGATCGACCGCCTGCGCGCCGACTTTGGCCCCGCGTTCCTACTGACAATGGCGCCCGTGGCGGCGGCGCTGCTGCGGCCTTACGACCCGCGCTGCAACCTGAGCGGGTTCTCGTACGCGGACCTGGAGCGGCAACGAGGCCACGAGATTGCGTGGTACCACGCGCAGTTTTATTGTGGATGGGGTGACGCGAGCCAGCCGCACATGTACGCGACCATGGTCGGGCTGGGCCCACCGGGCACGGGGTTGGGCGGTGCGGGCGGGCCAGCCGGCCTGTTTCCACAAGTTCCGGGGGCTGGTGTGGCCGGCCCCATTGTCTGGCCGGCGCATCGCGTGGTTATGGGCCTCGTGACCAATCCAGCCAACGGACCGGGCTTTGTGCCGCTGGACACGTCCGCCGAGGTCATGATGCAGCTGCAGGCAGCGACATCGGCCGCTGCGGTGGCGTTTCCGGGCGTTCCAGGCATCCGCGGTGGGCCCTTTGCGGGTGTTTCTGGCTGGGAGTACTTTAATTCGATGCCGGGCGGCGAGGAGCGGCCATGGGAGTGGGCCGAGTGGATGTCGGCGATCCTGGGGACGCACGTGGAGGCGGACGGACTAGCAGGAAACTTGCAGACAGCGACAGCGACAGCGACGGCGACGGTGACGGCGACTGCAGGCAAAACAACGAGCACAACTGCAAGCACAAGCACAAGTACAGCCACTGCAACAGCAACAGCAGCAGCAACGACGGCATCGTCTACGACGGCCTCGGCAATACCATCTGAAGCCGATCCCGACAGTGAGGGCGGACCGGATGCACCGGTTCCCGCGGCATTCGAGTACACGACAGACACTGAGGAGTCCTGATTTGCAAGCGCCAAGCAGCGCTTAGCAAGGGCCGCGGACGAAACGGACGGGGGAAGGGCTGGAGGGAAAGGGAGGGTTGAGGCATGGCAGGATTCTCCTTTGGAAAAACAGAGAGATCGCAGTTGGAACGCATCTTACGGAGCGCTCATGTACCCAAGCAGCAATTCTACAGTGCAAAGTACGGCGGCTGCCCCCTTTACAAATATCTTACTTGCTCGGACTCCCTGTTTTGCCTGCCGCGCGTGATCCTTCTGCGCTCCTGCAACGAATCCTTCTACCATGCTTGGGACAGCCCCTCGGTCTCCTCTCTCCCCCAAACCGTGCCAAACAGTGTAGGCAATACACAGAACTTGTACTTGTACAGAGCATGTACCCGTACTCCATTCAGACAGTACAAATGGTACTTCGTCTAGGCAAACACAATCTCCATAGGGCTGAATGTGCAGAATCCCTCGAACCTCTGAGCAAAACACTCGGCCAATAGGAGACCTAGGGTCGGACAGGGTCACCCTCTCCCACCCATCCGCTGCGAGGAGGGTGATCCTGATCCTGCAGTCACACGCACGAACGCAGGTTCCGGCCCTTCCTTTCGGCAGGCACTTGTTCTGGGGAGCAGACGCGGAGGAGACGCTGTATAGGGCTTAGCAGAAGAGTGTACCATAATATTGGTATGTCGTTCTGTTGCTCTGTCGGTCGCCTACGCCTGGACTGCCTGCGCTTATTATAAACAAGGCTCGGCATTAGCGAGCTGGGGTGGCAAGGTGCGAGGAGACATGCCTCGATACTGTCTCAAACAAGCGACTTGGAAAGGTGTCTTATGTTCCTTCATTCTTGTATACTTGTATTCCGTCGTGTCTGTGGTCCCTGAAACTTTGAAACAGGCTCTCTCTCGATCTTAATTTGGAATACGTCGTTCGATTGGTCCGGCGAGAACAAAATGCAAACGGCCGTGACGTATCCCGTTGGGGGCCAGCCACGCACGTCTTGTAGTGAATTTGGGGTGGCAGAGTGACTTGCCAACCGGTCAGACCGGTCAAGGCAGGAAACACAAAGATGTCGCCTGACCATTTTCTCGAAATAGAGCTGTTCCTGGCAGGTGCTATAACTGGAACACGTTGTTGCAAAATGGGGTTGTTTTAGTGATAGGCTGCGCAACACACCTCGTATCCTTCTGCACTTGCATCTGCATCTGCATCTGTATTGCTCTGCGCCTTGAACTTTGCATCTCGCGATAGACCAGCGTTCGCTGGAGGAGGCGCCGTATAAGGGCCGAGGCGACTGCGGACAGACAATGGCCGATGCCGACTGAACAGCGACTCTCTTCGGATCTATTTGCGGACATGTCACTCGATACAACATAATGTACCTCATTAAAGGCCCGTTCATCATGTTTCCGGTGAGTCAAACGGCCGTGGCATTCGTCTCCCGCGGCTGACGGAAACGAGCAAGACATTGAATGATCCCAGTCTGCCATCCCTCAGTCGTTGATGATGGCGGACAGTAAACCGTCCAACCCGATGCTGTGGAACGCTAAGGATGTAGGATCAGAGGATCAGAGGAATTTACCAAGGTGGCCTACAACTCCAGGCCCCGTCCACTCGCATCACAGAACCGGGACCGTTGCAGCCGGCATCGACCCATTTGGGCCAGCTACAGCCTCGTTCTCATTCTCGTTCGGTGCTGCTTGACCTCGTATGGTCTCTTGTTTTTGCACCATTTTGGTGTAAGCAGATTGTGAGTGGTCCGGATGCATTGACTCAATCGGCAAGCCACATTTGAAAGCACAACCGTCCCTTAAGCAACAAGAGTAAAAAAAGCTTGCCAAGCTGCAGTGCAGCGGCAGAAGGTATTGGAGGAGCAAGGCACAGCCGCCCACCAAGCCACGAACCGTTGCAAAAATAAGTCAGCTTTTCTCTTTAGTGATGCGAGACAAAACGGGCCATGCACACACAACGGATTGTATGCATGCATGCACTACTCCGTATGTCGTCTGCCGTTGGATTGTCTTAGGATCCCTCTGCTAGGTCCTTTGTGCGACGGGAGGATTTTGAGTTGGCCTGCGCCGGTGTCTCTTTATTGTTCCCTTTCCCTCGAGGGTTTCAGCATCGAGTTTCTACTGGGAGGAAAACCTGTTAAAATCTGCTGTGTCCAAAACGGTATGGCCCCCCGTGGTGGGCGGCACAGCTTCGGAGGCAGTAGAGGACGCAGCTGAGGCAGTGTCTCACAAGAACTGTAAACGAGAACGAGGGGACTATGAGGCAGCATTGAGGTGGCTCTGTCGTTTCTGTATTTGGGCTTTCGCGACTTGATTTCTTCGTCTTCCTGTTTCGGTCAGCGTGGAGTGTTGAACCTCGGCATTTCCTAGCTGATTAGAGACAACAAGTAAGACACTCGAGACGAGACGGGGATCGGACCACCCCGTTCCTGGTTTTGCCCCATGACTGCTTCACACCACGATTCCGGACCTGGGCGGGTCTCGTTCCTCGTCCTGCCATTTGCAAGTAGAGGGGCGCCTAGATAAGCGCGCCAGCATCTTTCTGTGTTTTAGGTCAGCAGATGGCATAACCGGGGCGTTTTCCAGCGTCACAATGACTGTCAGGGGGAGAAAACGGGTAAGAACGGAGAATTGAGTTGATCGCGGCACAGCACAGAAAAAGGCGGCCGGAATTGGTAGGCAGCAAGCTGTGAGAAGCAAAAGTAAGAATAAGACATAAAACAGGCAAGATTGTTCGAGCCCACAAGAGTGAAGCCTGAAAGCAAGAGTGCGGCACGGCCGGGAGTGGGTGGTTTCTATCTGGGGACACGAAGGAGACCAGGGTCGGATTGGGGGCGGAGGAAGGCCGGAAGGATGAGGAGGGAAGACGTATTGTATCTTACGGTCCAGCCAAATGGTCCAGGCTAGATCGGTCGACCCAGGGCCAGGCCTCGCCTCGCCTTGCGCCTGACCACGTTGTGACGTAGTTGCTCATTTACGCGCAGGTGAGATAAGTCGACACTGCCTTGTGCTCTCTGGCAAATTCAGACTCGGGTTGAAGTTTGGCCTTTTGCCAGTCAACAGAACGTCAGCGGATGGAATGGAGAGGCAGACGCGATACAAAGCGAAGTAAAATGAAACATAGTAAGAATGAGAAGAAACGACGACAAAATCTTCGTTACGAGACGAGGCACAGGAGATGGGAGACGAGAGAACGCGAGATAGTGAGCGTTGAAAGGCGAGAAGAGACAAGAGCACGGAGATTTACAGCCGGTGTGTCGTTCTGGGTGTGTAGTACAAGAGGCGAAACAGGTGGGATGAGGCGCCGTTGAGAGCTGGTGGCATTGGCGACAATTGATCGAAGACTTGATGGAGACAAAACGTGAGAGAAAAGGGGGAGCACAAACAAAGGAAATTGGCCAACATGAAGAACCAACGCGGGTCGTAGTTGCCGTTAGTTGGCGTGTTGCTGGTCTCTTTCTTACCTCACCTCACCCACGACAAAATTGGAGACGAATTGAGACAGGCACAAGACGGCCCAAATAGGAAAGAGGCACAGAAACACAAACATTCCAAGCTTATTCGAGGGAGAGAAGCCGAGGCAGGCGCGTGTGCGACGGAACTACAAACGGAGAAAGAGTCATCGAGGCCGCAAGGCACCCAGGCACCTAGAAACCTAGGCTCCCAGGAACCCAGGCACCCAGGCACCCCAGCTCGAGGCGCCCGAGACACAAGGTCACGACGTTCGCCTCTTGCTGACCCAGAGAGCGTGGCTTGGGCAGGATAAATACACAGCTTCCGTGGTGGGTGATGCTCCTTCTTGCTGCGCATCCCACGTATCTTACGATAGAGCGCCGGCGCGCCCCCACTGGACGTCTTGCTGCAGGCGACCCAGAACGGCCAAGTGTGTGTTGGATACGGAGTACATCCTCACAGAAAAGATACTTCGGCCTTTGGAGGAGGTACAAAGTAGTACGATGCCGATGCGCGATACGAGCAAGAGCGTGTAAGAGCGATCGCAGGTGCGACCCTGCGGGCCCCTGCTGAATTGGGATGAAAAGGCACACATGCATCGTGTGCCCGCCTCTGCTGAGTTTTGCTGCCCACAGGCCCAGGCTGCTGGGGCCTTCTCGCCTATCGGTCGCGCCTTCCCACGCTCACACATCGTCCTCCCTATTTTTCGCCTTGCTGACGCGAGACCAGGGAAAGAGCGACCAGCAGGGCCTTGGCGATGCATCGACTGGGCAATGCCACGCAATGCCCGGCATCGCCTCGTTTTCTCCGTCTGTTCTCGAAGCTAACAAAGGGGCTCTGTTTGGCCAGGCCCTGGGTCTTAACGGGGAGGGGGGGCGATGATGCTTGCTTGAAAGTGGCGTGAAACAACGGCCAGCCCTGGCTGGATCTCTGTTTGAATAAAACAATAATACGGAGTACAAGTCGCAAGATTTTCTTTTTTGGGCCCTTTCTAGCTAGGTCTAGGTTTGCGTTAACGGTGATCCGCCAATGCGCTGCCGGGAGCGCGGCTCCTTCCTCGCTGGATTTACAGTGCCGTTAGGAAATAAACACGCGTTTTCGCTACTTGCACAGCGTGCACTTGACTGGCCATCCGTCCCCTGTCAAACCAGGGCGCTGTGTGTTCGTTCCTGCCTGCGGCGGACCTAGTCGCTTCCCGAAAAGGAAGGACTGCGTCGCTGCCCGTCGCCTCGTTCTTTCCCCTCCACTCTTCACCTTGCGCATCGTCATTTTGTCTCCATGTGCCCTGTTTGCCTGCACCTGTTTTTGGTTCCCTGTGATGCAAAAGCAGCGCACGAGAAAGAATAGGGCAAAGCCATGTTGGTGCCTAGTCCTCGGAGCCCCGTTTCCTCTGGGCGATTTCTGGGCGATTGTCCTGCCGTCTTTGGGCATCTCCCGTTCTTGCCTCGTTGGCGTACTTTCTCGCAATCTTTCTCTTACATCGTCCCTTCCCCTTCTGGCAACATGTGACACGGACGCAGAGGAATGACGACACAACTCCAGTTGGCTCTGTTAACAGGGCCGCTCCTTCCCATCGAAGCTTAGGCGAGAAAGGCAGGACGGATGTTCTCGCATCGCACTATGTAGACAGGCCAGGCCCGACCTGGCACTTTGTACACTTTAGAGACAGCCAAAGGATTCGCGGGTCCTCCTCAGCCTTGCTCTTTCCCTCTCTGCCACACCTCACCCCATCACACTCCGCTTGACTACGCCTCGACCGACCGGCTCGTCCCCGTTTGTCTTCTTCCCCTGTCTTTTTTCGACCTCTCTCTGCTCGTCGTCTCGATCTGATTGTCTCTCTTCCTTGCGCGCCTTTCCGCCCCCTTTCCGCCTCATTTGTTTATCTGTTGTTTTTTCTTGCTTGCTCAGATCACGCTGCCCCCCTTGACACCCGGCCGCTCCGCTGCTTGTCCGACCTGTGCCGGGACCATAGCCATCGGCTGTAATGCGGCCACACTGTGCTGCAGTCGTTTGGGCTTTTCGTTATTGGCATTTGCGTGCTTCTGTTTCTCGTTCATGTTTTCTTACGTTTCTTCGCCTCTGCCTTACTGTATCGCCAGCTTCTTGCCTAAACGCTTCGTATCTTCGTTCGACGCTGCTACCTGGGGGCTTTGTTTGTCTGCAAGTCCAAGTCCGTCCTTCATCCGCAGCCCACCCGCCGCCTATCCGCAACGAGCAACTCGCAATTCGCAATACTATGCCGTGACATCGTCCCAGCGCCAGTGGAGTCGCAGTCGCCTGGCACCGCCGGCTCGCTAACCGCACGGCACCCTGGCTGCCACGAGCGGCCCCCCTGCGAAACGAAAGGCGTCGAGGTGAAAGGCGTGCAGGGTGCGCGTGCATCTGCGTGAATGATGCAGGCACCGTCCAGAACGGGCGTTGGCGTTTCGGGGATTGTCGTTTGTGTTGCGTTGCGTCGTTGGGTATCGCTTCAGGCTGGCCCTGTCCTGTCTCGTCTCATTCTGCATTTTGGCCGCGTCGCTTGTCTCTGGCTTCAGCGCCGCACGTTCGCTGATTCGCCGGCCTGCCTAATTTACCCAACCCCCCCTAATGTTCCTTTCCTGACGGCCCTTGTTCGTAGAGACTTTTTCTCTTTTAGATTGTCTCCCATTCTCCCTTGGTGCTGTGCTCCCCGTTCCTTAGTCCCTGCATCTTTTTACTTGTCCGTTTCTTTCCTTAGCCGGCCGTCGCCGAGCCTCATGCAACGTTCTTGTTCGCTTTTTGGCCCCCCCCTGTTGTCTCTCGTTGCGGCGCCTGTTGGTGTGGCTGCCTTGTTGCTGCCTTGCAGATGCGCGGTTGCTGCCTCGCCCATATCCACTGATGACTCTTTCATTGTTTTGTTTTTCACCCTTTTCTTATTTTTCTGTTTTGCGTGCCTGGGAAAAAAGCAACAAAGCGGGTCAGCAAGCAGGGGCAGTGGGCAGTCGAAGCGCACAGAAACCCGAGAAACAAGGGAAACAAAGTAGGCCGCGCCCAAAGACAGCGCAAGGCGCGACACTTTGTGAGCACGTCTGTCCCAAAAGGGAAAATGACATCTTACACCCGGCCAAGTCGCCGATTGCACACACTTACACGCAGACAACACGCACGCAACCACGCACCCACGCACATGCAGAGAATGAGCCAGAAACAGGGCCATGCCAGGGGGCTTAGATGATTGTTGTCTCGATTTTGTTCTTTTGGTCCGATTTGTCTGTTATCACCACCACCACCATGACGGTCAACCGATCACAACGAGGCCAACGTCTCTCCTGGGATGGGGTGACGGGGTGTCAGAATGACAATGGCAGCGCCCAGCGGCACACCTTGGACGAAGGATGCAAGCAAGCGATAAAACAGGAATCCTCCATCCTTGCAAAGCAAAAGCCTCGTTCTTCGTTCTTGCAAACATATCCTGCCAACACGGACACTCCCTCCCCCAGTCTATATAAGGTTTAGTCCTGCCCTCCCAGAACGAGAGCTAGATCTTCCCATCATCTCATCATCACATCATTCCCTCGACCACATCGCCCGTTCTCACCCCAGACTACTGCCACTTGCCTCTTGCACCCATTTTCTATATAAACTGATTCCTGCCGACGCACTTCAAAGTCCGTCCCATCTTCATCTCCCACTCTCACCACTTTTTTACATCTTTGCAACTTGCATCTTCAAAAACCGCACAAACCACCCATACAACCAACACAATGGCTGCTTTCTTCACCACCACCAACGCTACCATCATGACCCTGCCCGTCGAGTACGGCCGCAGCGGCTACAACGGCAAGCCCGACGACGAGGACGAGACCAAGGACAAGGGCCGCAGCGGCTACAACAAGTTAGTGTACACCACGTGTACGAATGCCAACGATGCACAGTTCTAACAATTCTCTTCCAGGGGCGACAAGGAGGACGAGGATAATGGCGAGCAGTAGACTCCTACTTTCTTGCTTGTTTTCGAGTTCTCTAGACATAGACCGTTTTGATTTCTTGGCGCATTTGGATATTGGAGTTTCCGGCGTTTTCTCTTCAACTCTTCTCCATGTACGCGATGTGGAGGTGGAACATTTTGACGACGACAGGTAATGAGTACACGACTGATGGTAATGCCACTTTTGCGCTGGTGGTTTGGTTGATTGTTTTGTTTCTTTTTGACTTGGCTTCTTTTGGGTTTGGGTTTGGGTTCAACAAGACAGAGACCTCACGGCAGGCAACTTGATACAGCACCTTTTTCTTTATATAATACAATACTACACGAAATATCTTCACTATGCACTTTTTGGACTCCTGCAGACATGATGCGATTTGACCAATGGAAAATTCGTTTGGAGTGAAACAAAGTGCTGTCATGGCTCGGCCGTGAAGCATTGTGCACCTCACTTTCCAACACAAAACCTACAACGCAGTTGTTAGCATATACGGCAAGAAACACGAAAACACCAAATACCACAGGACCACCTGATACGCACTTTTCAAAGATCACGCCCAGCACCTCTTCAATGTCGCCAGCCTCGCCGCGGCCCGTGATCCGCGCGAGGCAGTCGGCCGCATACCGCAGGTGCTCGGCGGCTAGCACAACGTCTGGGTCGGCGTCCTCGTCGGTCGCCTCGGCCAGGAAATCCTCGAGGTGCGCCCGGCACTGTGCAAGGAGCTGCTGCTGCCGCGCCGTCACGCCCAGCAGGTCCTGTTCGTCGGGCGGTAGGTGGGTCATGGACGCAAAGGCGGCGGCGAGCGTGTCGACGAGGCCGTGAATGCCGCCTGGGTCGGTGTTGCTGTCGTCCATCTCGGCGAGAAGCGGCTCACCCGTTGCTGAGGTCTCTGCTGCTGCACGGCAGGAGATCGCCATGAGCGGCAGCCGTCCGTTTTCAGAACCGCCCTTGTCGGTCGTGCCCATGACTTGCTCCACCGAGACGCGGAACTCGTCGACAAGACCAGCTAGTGTGGCAGCATCCGGCACGATATCGCACTTGTTGAGCACGACCATGCGCTGCCGCGCCTGCGCTGCAAGGCGAAGCGTTTCCTCGTCGTAGCTGATCCCATATGTGTTGGAAGTGGCATCCTTCTTCTCGACGGACGCCAGGACAATGACGACATCGGCATCGGCGGCCTTTTGCCGTGCGCGCCGGATGCCCTCCGCCTCGATGGCGCCAAAACCGGAGCCTGCTGCTGTGTGGGAGGCCGTTGACCCCGCCTCTCCCTGCCGGAAGCCCGCCGTGTCCGCAAACGTGCACAGGTACCCCCGGATGTCCAGGCTCGCCTCCACCACGTCCCGCGTCGTCCCGGCCTCGTGCGACACAATCGACGCTTCCCGGCCTACGACCAAATTCATCAGCGACGACTTGCCCGCGTTCGCCGGCCCCACCAGCGCAATCCGGATCCCGTGCCGCAGCAGGCTGCTGCGGTCGGCCGCCGCCTCGTGCGCGCGCACGCGCTGGCGGAGGCGGGTGACTTCGCGGGCGACATTGTGGAGCAGCTCCCTTGGCGACTCGTCAAAGTGCTGGTCTTCGGAAAAGTCGATGAGGGCCTCGATCTCGGCGCGCGCCGCCAGCAACTGGGCGCGCCACCCCTCGTAGGTGCGCCCGAGGTGGCCAGAGCTGCCGCGGACGGCGATGCGGCGCTGGTGCTCGGTGGCGGCGTCGAGGGTGTCGCCCAACGCCTCGACCTGGGCGAGGTCGAGGCGGTTGTGCAGAAAGGCGCGGCGGGTGAACTCGCCGGGTTCGGCATAGCGGATGCTTTCTCTACATGCAGGGATGGCAGCCAGCACCGCCTTGACGGTGGCGGGCCCGCCGTGGACGTGCAGCTCGAGGACGTCTTCGCCGGTGACGGACGTGGGACCGGGGAAGTACAAGACGACGGCTGCGCTGTCCAGGATGTTGCCGTCACTGGAAGATTCTGCTGGATTGTAGAGTGTCCGTACGGCGGCATATCGTGGCCTGATTGGGCGCGCAGACGGGCATAATGCTTTGTAGATCTTTGGGAGATATTAATACGAGGTGTACGATTGAAAAGATACATTAGGAGTATGGGCTAGGTACATCCAAACAGGCCGGACCTGATATTCGGATCACGGCAATGCCAGCCTTGCCAGGGGCCGATGAGAGGGCGTAGATGGTGGCATCATCGGAATGAAGGGGAGAGTGGGATGCGGTAGTGGCGACGAGGCGAGATGACAGAGAAGACGTTGAAGAAATAGAGCGCCGGGAGGAGGGGATGTGCAGGCGAAGGTTTGGTAGTGTGGGAGAGAAACGATTGGTGTTACATGGGATTGGGCTCATGCGACACGTCTGGTCATGATGTTGTTGTCGAAATGATGCACATGGCCGAGGTTGAGATTCTCTCAGGACGTGCCATGATGGTGATGGCGATGAGCGCGGACAAGCCTGGGACAGTTTGTGCCGCGGTATTCGCGTAGTCAATGAGGATTGCGACATAGCTCGTGCTGCTATGTGTGCCGTTGCTTAAAATGAAAAACTATAAAAAAAGTATACATGGACATCCTTGGGCTCATTGCGGCCATGATGTGAATGTAAGAATGAAAAGCTTCATTTTTTGTGCTGCTGTGCCAATAGCGCCGCTGACTTAGGCGCGTGCCGTTTCGATTTCACATGCCTAGATTACCTAATTCTGACGGTGTGCTTGCCCGGACTTCTGCGCTGTTGTGCACTGTAACGTGCAGCAAGGACAGTGCCGCGCTAGCACACGGGCCAGGCCACAGGCATTGACGACCGGCGCTGAGATCTGGCCCGGCTCGCCCAGGCTTCGCACTGAAATAGGCGGGCGCATAAAAAAGGCGGGGAGGCTTGGAGTGGAGTGGGGCTGTTCTGGTTTCTGGCGGTCGCTTGTGTTTCTGGGAACGGTTTCGGTGTGCAGAGGCAAGAGCCGCCGCCCGCACGTTTGCTCTTTCTCAAACCAGTCGTCTTTCAACTCCGTGAACCTAATTCCCATTTCCCCTTCCCCTTCCCCTTCTCCATTCTTCCTCCTCACAGCTTTCTTTTCGTCTTTTCGCCTACCGTCGACCACCATTCTTTACTTGCTTCGATCTCGGCTACGCCTGTCCATTCCAGACTCCGGCCAGGCCCCGCTCGACGGAATACGAGCAGACGACCACCGCCTACTTCGACCAACGGAACTCGAACCCTGACATTACGACTTTTTCGACATCCGCCTTTTGCTGTGGACAACTTCACTTTTCGCTCATCGCTTGGCCTTTCTGTCGTTTCTGATCTCGCTTTCTTCACGCAGTCTCCTGCAACTCTCGATCTCCACCTCTAGCGGCCTCTTCTTCATCGGATACCGTCCCAACCCCCCTCTTCACCATGGCCGCCTGGTACTCCAACATCCTCACCACCACCACCTCCCGCATCTCCAACCTCCGCTCTACCCTCCTCGGTGGCGACGCCGACGGCGACACCGAAGACGACACCCACGTCTGCCGCGTCCTCCGCGCGTACTACACCGAAAAGGGCCGCAGCTTCCCCCAGTGGCTGCCGCCCGACCCCAAGGCACCTCCGCCGCCCGTCGCCACGGCCGTCCCAACCGGTCCCGGTGTGGGCTCGCGCTACGGCGGTGCTGGTCTGAGCGGTGCCGGACAGCCGCCGAGCAGCCTGTCCTCGCTCTGGGACAACGGCGGTGGTGGGAACAATGCAGCACAGGTAGCACCAGTTGGCGGTTCCCTGAGACAGACAGCCCGTGTCGGTGGCGTCCAAAACAACCGCCTGTCGCCGTTTAGCAACCGCAACAGCGACCCACCATCGGGTGGTGGTGGTGGCGGCGGCGGTGGCGGCGGTCCTCGGCCCCTGCCGAGCCAGCGCATGGGTAGCTACCAGAGCACACACAGCGCGGCGGGTGCCCTAGACCGAGGAAGCGGCGGCGGGGGCGGTGGTGCCCCGATGGGCTCGGCACAAGACAAGCTGCGGAATCTGTTTAGCAGCGGCGGCGGGAGCGGCGGTAGCAATTCTGGCGGCAGCCGGTCACAGAGCCCTGCACAGTATGGTGGCAGTGGAGGTGGCGGTGGAGGAGCAGCTTCGTACGGCCGTGGCGGTGGCGGCGGAGGTGGCAACTATGGTGGTGGCGGCGGCGGCGGCGGCGGTGGAGAGCGTCCATTTGTCGCAGCCAACGCTCCGTGGGCGTCGGATGAGTACCAGTACTCGAGTGGAGGTGGTGGCGGTCGTCCTTCCGGGGGCTTGCCCAGCGGGCCACGACGCGGCGGTGGCGGGCTGCCGAGCGGTCCCCGGATGCGGTGAGGGCATGAAAGGCAAGAGAATGAGACATGAGAAAAAAATGGGAAGCCAAACACGACACGAAGGGACCACGATGACCCGTGGTCACGGCTGTGATATATGGCACAAAAAGGGGGGGAGGAGGCAACAACACGACAACAAACGACAAGCCGCGGAACAGCAGGAAGATCACAAACGACCAGGCCACAGCAAGGAGCACTTTACAACTCGACAACGACCGCAGCGTACAGCAGGAGTCTTTTGCACCCACACGCACTCTTTGGCTTACGACTTCGGCCGTGCAGCCACACGCGGTCGTGATTTGCAAAGGGCTGTTTTGCTTCGCCGATCCAGCTGTGACAGCTTCTTGCACTACGAGCAGGCTCCGTTGCGCCTCTACCGACGAATCGGCTGCATGATGAGCTGCTCGAGAGGAAGGAATAAGGCGGCTGGCTGCCTATTTCTTTGGGGAGACGGTTTGAATGACTGGTCTAGACTGCACACATGATACCAGAACGGCGAGATGGAGCCCTTGATACACAAGACGTTACAACACAACTATTACTAATAATACTATTGCATTTTACGTTTATTGCACCTTCACAACTTGTAATCTGATCGGTATATACTTGGATAGTATTCAGATGGCATATTTTGTGCGTTGCGTATTGCTCTGCAAGAAAATCATGTTTCAAAAAGAAAAGAAAAAAGAGTTCGTATGTATATGCAAGTGAATGGAGTAATACGCGATGCGAAAACCAAAACCCAAGACCACAAAAAAAACAAAAAAAAAAACAAAAACAAATGCAAATCCCGCTCTATCCCAAGCCTCTTGTTACCTCCCTAGATTTGATTAAAAAAGACAAAAAATAAAACAGCATCAAGTAAGAAGCAAAATGAAGTCCGAGCCTACTGCGCCTACTTCTTCGTATTGCCCCAGAGAATCTTGTCGCTGCTCGGCTGGTTCTTGGGCACCACGTAAATTTTGCGGCTCAACAGGCCCCGCAGGTCCGGCGTGATGATGCGCTTAGGCGCGTCGGCCTCGGCGGGCTTGGGTACCGTGCTGCTACGTGTCTCGGGTGCCTTGCCGGCGGCGGCGGTGGAGGGACGGTTGGCAGTGCTGTCTGATGACGAGGCAGCAGCATTTGCATCGGCGGCGGCGGACGACGACGCCTGGCTGTTGTCCGACATGGAGATCATCTCTGTACCGTCACCAGACGTCGACGAGGCGCCCGCTGGGTTCGGCTTGACCGTAGCATTGGACGATACGGTGGATGTCGCCGATGCCGCGGACGCTGACGAGTTGGCCGTCTTGAGGCGCGGCGCCGGGAAGTTGTTCTGCTTGTCGACGGCCTCGACGAGCCGCTGGAACCGGCGGAACAGCGCCTCGGCGCGGATCAGCATCGACTCGAGGTCGATTCTGCCCGACAGCTCGTTGACGTACTTGAGCACCTCGTCAAAGTGTTCGAGGTGCATCATGATGACGTCGCGGTGCTTTTCCAAAATGGCCAAGGCAATAAACAGGTGGAAGCTGCTGCTCAGGTAGTCGGTCCACAGCGCCTCCCACAAACGCAAAACGTCGGGCCAGTCAAACTCGCGCTTGTACCACACCAAGAGCATGCGGAAGAAGAAGAAGAAGTTGGTGCTGTCGGCCTTGCGCAGGTGCTCGTACAGCTTTGGGTCCATAAACTGCACCAGGTGGTCGAGCGCCAGCAGCTGCGCGCGCATGCCGGACTGGTCCCGCAAGAAGTTGCGCTCCATGCGCTCCATAAAGTGCTGGAACGCCCAAAAGGCCAGGGCGTCGTCCTGCACGACGGCGTAGATGGGCGCCAGCAGGTCGGACATGCCCTGCACGTAGCCCAGCTCGCGGTTGTACTCGTTGTAGGTCAACAGCAGGTCCTTGAGCTGCTCCAGATGCACATTGGTGCCAACGTCGGCAAACGGCGAGTCGGGGTCGGGGTGCGGGATGTTCTCGCCGGCAAAAATGACCACGTTACGATCCGTCCGGTGGACATCCTTTTCTGTTGATGAGTTAGTATAATTGCAACGAAAAAGTTGGGTAGATAGTAGGGAGGACGGAAAAGGCTTACCGATTCTTCCGCGCTGCTCGCGCCACCACTCGCCCTCCTCACCCTGGCCGCCTAGGTCGACAAGACGCTCCCACCACTGCCCCTTGAGCTTGACGTACTGGTCGCGCAGCGAAGCCGTCTGGGCCCTGCGCTCGTCGGCCGTGCTGTACCACTCGTGCACACCAAGCAAAAAGAGCCAAGCCTCCTTCCGCACACCGTCCTCCGGATCCAGACCGCCATGGAAGATGCGCTCCTTGACCTCGTCTGTTGTTACGGAGAGACGGCCCGTCCGCGCGTCGAAGAACGAGTTCCACTCCTTGAGCGTCACAGGCTTGCGGCGCTCTTCGAGGGAGAGCCCTGTTGAGCCGTCCACGAGCTCAAACTCGCCGACGTCGGTGTCCTCGAGCTCCATGATGTCGGTGGCCGTCCAGATGCGCTGGCTGCGGTCACGGTCGCTCTGCTCTGCCATGCCCATAGCCCAGCGAGCGAGGTAGATGCGGGCACTGTCAAACTCCTCCTGGATGGTCTGCACCTCGGGGTTGCGCAGCAGGCGGCGCATCTGGGGCGGGACCCGTGGGTCGTCAAGTACATTCTGGGCGGCGTTGCGTGTAAAGGTGGTCACCTTGCTAAACTTTTCCATAATGTTCCAGCCCGTCTCCTTGACAAACTTCATAAACGGGTCCATGCTGGCGTCGCGGGAACCGCTACCGGTCTGCTGCCGGCGGCTGGACGAGCCCGCCGCGCCCGGTGCCTGGCCGGTGCTCCGCCGGTCACCAGCCGTCATGCTGTCGCGCTTGCCGATCGCCGACACGGAGCTTGTGGTCAGCTTGCCGCTGAACGCCTCGCTGTCTTCCTTGGTCGGCTCGACGAGGTAGATGTTCGGCTCGGCCCCGCTGCGCTCAATGTGAACATAGCGGCGCAGCCAGCGGAGGACCTCGTCGCCACCCCAAAACATCCCGCCGTCCGCGCCGAAGGGATCAAAGGTTTCGCGGGCCCGCTTCTTCTTCTGCAGCATCGTGGACATGCACTCGCTGTCGTGGAAGAAAAGCGCGGGGAAGCTGTCGCCGGCGCGGGTGTTGACAATAACGGACCCGAACCACCAGCCCAGACTCGGCGGCCGCACCAGCAGCGAGTAGATGGCGCTGACGGGGATGGCAAAGGCATAGTGGCCGACGGAGCCCTGGTGGGTGGTGATGGTCGGCGGCGGAGGAACGAGGTAGGTCTGGCGGGGCGGGGAGTCGCCCTCTTCGTTCAGATCGACCTTGACGTACACACTGGCGGCATCGCCGAGCGATGACTCGGGCAGCCATGCGAGCAGGAGGTCGGAGGAGGACGGGTCCAAGGAGGCAGAATCGAGAGAGGCGGAAGAGGTCGGACGGCCGACGTGGCTGTCGCGGCGAGCTGGCTTTTGCTGCAGCAAGGCGATAAAGCCGCAGATGTTATCTTTGGCAGAGGGCGTGGGGTGGATGTAGACCTGGGGACGTTAGTAGGATGGAACGAAACAAAAAGGCGTGTAAACGCAGATCGGCAAAGATTGCGAAAACGAGAAACGCACCTTGCTCTTTGAGTAGAGCAGCTTCACGCCGCGGCCTGTCTCCGTGTGTGTGACGGTATTGTAACCGCCCTCTTCGTCGTCGCTCATGGCGTAGTAGCTACCCTCGGGTGAGGCGCTCCGGTGCTGGGGTGCTGTTGTCGTAGACGTTGTCGGCCGGGCTGTTGGTTGTGAGGTCGAGGACGATGGAGGAGCTGGTGAAGTGCTCCCCGGCGCTGGGATCTGCGTCATGGTGTTTGCGGTGGGCTGACCTGCAACGTTGAGAAGCAGGAGAATAAAAAAGATCGAGGACTGGGGTCGAAAAGCAAGATGCGAGCCGACGAGACGACGAAGAGAGAGCAAAAGAAACGGCGTCTATCGCTCAGCTGAGATTTGAGGCAGAAGCTCGGGAGGCGAGGGCTATGACGGCATACGATCGTTGAATGTGGGGTCGAGAAACACAAGGCCGGAATCTACAATGCACGATCAACAAGAGAATGGATTGAAAGGACGACTGGAGAAAAGTAACAAAACTCTCGAAATAGAAAAAGAGGGAAGAGGTGACGAGGATAAAAGAGAACGGGAAAAATGAAGCTTAAAGCGAGGCAAAACCGGGCGTGGCAGCTGACTGACGTCGAGATGGGAAGGAAGGGAGGGCTCTGCTGATAATACGCCGCGTGGGCTGGGCTTATGTGCAGGTGGTGTGGCCACCTTCCCCAGTGAGCATGCGCGAGAACGAGCCGAAACGGCAGGCGCTGCCCCGCGGCGACTTCCTGAAATGCAGCAAAACCACACCACAAAATGCGCGGCAAGAGCGACCAACAACCCCTCGATTTGGCGCTTTGGGGGGCGTTTTTGGGCGCCCTCCCTACTGTACGTCCATAAGAAAGAAAGTACGCCGTAGCGCCGGAAGATGCAAAGGCATTTTAAGTTTTTCGCCTGTTTCTCGGCTGCCTTTTCCCCAAAAGCTTCTGTTGTCGTCATCAGAGTGCGAGGCTGTGTGCAACTACCGCGTCGAGCCTCTAGGCAGCCTTTTAATGGAATCTGTGGAGAAGAAGGCGAAAACATGTGCAATTGACGACTCACATCACAGCATGCGTCCTGCTCCGGGTGTGTGTTCTCTTTTTTTTTTTTTTTTTTTACAATCGTCGTCAACTTTACTGTTAGACTTTTTATTTTTTTATTGCATTTGAATTTTGACGTTTAGTGGACTTTGCTTCTAAATAATCATCGCTGTCTGCTGTGAGAACTATATCAACAGAGAGCCCTGCTCTGGACGATGTCATCGCGCCTCCGGAGCTAAGTATACATTTCATACTTTTTCTTTCCGGTTTTCATCTCTTTTTATATCTCCCATCCCTCCCCCCTGGCCCTTATAACTCGTCCCGGACGTGGCCGGTCTTGACGTCCACTTCGGGCATCGCCATGATCTTGACCACCAGGCTCGTCCAGCCCGTAAAGTGCTGCGTGCGCTGGCCCTTGCCCGTCTCCGGGTTGTACTGCTCCCACGCGAAGCCCGTCTCCTTCCAGCTCGCGTACACCGTGTCCACGATGTTGCGCCGCAGCCGGTTGTACAAGTCTGCCGCCTGCGCCCGGAAGGGGCCGTCTTGCTGGCCCAGCGAATGCAGCTGCACCAGCGCCAGGTAGTTGATGTTGATCCACACGGGGCTGCGCCAGTAGTTCTCGGCCGAGCCGTACAGAGGGCTCTTCTTGCTCAGACTGCGCAGGCCGTGCGGGCTGAACAGCTCGTCCTCGTCGCCCAGCAGCTGCAGCAGGCGGCCCACCTTGGGGTTGGTCGGCTCCAGCAGGCCCACGAGCAGCGGGAACAGCGAGATGTAGCCGCGGTGGCACACCAGCTTGTTCTCCTCGTAGTCGTCGATCGTGGCGTCGCAGTAGCAGCCCTCGTCCTCGGACCAGTGCAGGTCGTCCAGGTTGTGCGCAATGGCCTCCTGGATCGTGCGCAGCTGCGCGGCCTCCTCGGTCGACGCGTCCATCCCCAGCACCTCGGCCACGTTGAGCAGCGAGCGCGTCATCATGCCCATCCAGGCCATGAGGTCGACGTGCAGCTCGCCCGGGTGCGGCGGCTGCGGCCGCGGGTAGTCGTCGAGCCCGCTCGTCAGCACGTGCGCCTCGGTGCGCCCGCGCCACCGGTAGGCTTCGCGCGTCGAGAACGCCTCGCGCTCGTACGACTTGATGTCGCCAAACTGCGTGCGCCGGAACCAGTCGTACTGCCGCCGCAGCCGCGGGTAAAGCGCGCGCAGGTACTCGAGGCCGATCTCGGTGTTGTCGACCAGGTTGCTGCTGGCGCCGCCGCCAGCCGACGTGCCGTCTGCGGCCGTGCCGTTGGCCGCCTGCCGCAGCTTGTTGACAAAGGTGTCCACGACAAAGAAGAGCGTCGGCGGGTTGGCGTAGTGCGGGTACTGGATCTGGAACTCGGCCGGCACCTTGCTGCGCGCCTCGGACCCCAGGATCTGCTCGCGCGCGATCCAGCCGTCGTCGTCCATCAGGTTAAACCAGCTCTTGACAATTTCCAGGGTCAGGTCCATGTCCCAGTCAGCAATCGGCAGCAGGTGGAAGCCCTCGTCCCACAGGAAGCCCCGCGGGAAAAAGGGCCGCGACGGGATGCTCGTAAACAGCTCGTACGGGCCGTCCAAGCTCTCCTTGTGCTCGGCGCGCGCCCGCGCCGCGTCTTCCCAGAAGCCCTCGTCCTCTTCCTCGTAGGCCGCCGCGTACGACCGGTCGGCGATGCCGTAGCCGTAAAAGTAACCGATGCCGCCAATCAGGTTCGAGAACATGCTGTGCGCAAACTCGCGGTACTTGTCGGCCGAGAACGGCGCCTGCAGCTGGAACGACTTTTTAAAGTGCGCGCCAAACGACTCGCTGGCGGTCTGGATCTCGCGCGTCACGTCGTCGCTCGTCAGGTCCTTGCCGGCCGACGCGCTCGAGAACAGAATGTCAAACTCAAACTCGCCCTCGTACATGCGCTGCACAAACTGCAGGTTGCCCGCGCCCGGCTGGTTGCCCAGCTGGTACACCTGCCACGGCGGCGGCGCCTCGTTGGGGTCGTGCGCGGCCACGACGTGGTCGACCGTTTCCTTGATCTGGCGGAACAGCAGCGGCTTCGTCTGCCACAGGTGCTCCTCGGGCGCCGTCAGCGACTGCACGACGGTCTTTTCGAGGTCGCGCTCCGCCGAGTACGCGTGGTCGCTCTGCGGGTGGCTGCCCGTACCCTTGGTCACGACGACTCGAAAATCGCCGAGCCCGCTCGACGCGCCCTCGAACGTGACGTCGCCCGCGAAGCCGTGCTCGTCCCAGTCGGCGCCCGACACGTCCTTGACCCGGATCTCGGAGCCGTCCTCCTCCTGGGCCAGATAGAAGACGACCATCGTCTTGACGCTCGTGTCCGGGTCGTCCTCGGTCGCCGGCTTGGGCCGCGGCACGCCCTTGATGCGTGCACCCCAGCTGCCGCCGTGCGCGCCGCCGGGCACCTTGATAAAGGAGGTGGTGATGTCGATGTTGTTAAAGGTGTCGTGGATGGTCTGCGAGCCGCCGAGCCGGGTGTCGTACTCGTCCCAGCCGTAGCCCTCCATGCCCTCGTTCTGCTCGCAGGTGTAGCGCACGTGGTTCTGCAGGTCGGTGTAGGTGTCGGCGCGCCCCCACATGAGGCCCGACACAAGGCTCTTGGGGATCCGCGGCCGCACGCCAAAGTAGAGGTTGGGGCGGTAGGGCCCCCAGAGCAAGCTGTCGTTGTTGAGCCGCGCCGTCTCGCTGAACAGGACCGACTCGTCGCCCGCCTGTGCGGCGGCGCCCCGGCCGAGGCCGGCGACGGCCAGGGAGAGAGAAAGGGCCAATTGGCGTACGGACGCCATGGCGGGATACGAAATGAAACCAGGTGTCGAATCGAAGGTTTCGCGATGGTGTTGGACTTGGTGGCCGCAGAGTCCAAACCAGTTGATTGTGGTCGGAGTGGAAAACGAGACCCTCGTTTTGGTACCTGGGAAGCTCCAGGGGTTGGATGTGAACACGTTGGAGAGCTGGGCCCTGTGGGACGGCGGCAGCTGCTCTTGGGGTACAGCCTCCACTGTAAACGGCACTAAAACAGGGGTGTCAGAAGCTGGAGCAATCAATAGCCCGCTCTTTCGTTACCCACACGTGATGTCGGTGCTGTTATCAATAAGGCTCACAGAGTAATACCGAGAAAGTCTATTTCCACAATATTTGTTTACATGGCATCTGCCACAATCACTTCAATTCACATTTTTTTTTTCTTCAGGACACGAAGATGCAAAAAGCCTTCAATTATTGTTGGTTATCTCTTTCAAAAGGAATGGACATGAAATAGCAATAAAATAGCACATGCATCACGCCAGCGAACAATAAAGCCGTTATGACGAGGTGTCACTTCATCCATGAAGATCAACTGGAAGTCCCTTGACCTCGGTCACACTTATATGAATATATGATCCAAAGAAAGAGCGTTAATTATGCAGGCGTCAAAGTCGAGTCCTCAGACAAGCGCTAAAGTTGTGCAGGGGCTAGACCAACAGCGGCTGGCGTCCGCCGTAACTTGGGCTGGCCCGCTAACAAGTCTCACCGCCCTCCCGCCACTTACGGCAGAATTCGCCTAGCGGGGCAGCGATAGAGAACGCTTTTTTTTTTTTTTTTTTTTTTAGGTCGTCTCTTTTCGGGCCTCGATTCTCGAGTCTCGTTCTGTCCCTCTCCCCGTCACCACCTTTCCACCTTTCCTCTTTCCCCTTCTCTCAATTTCATTTTCTCACACCCAAGACAACATCCAGAGGTTCATTTTTTGACCTCGTTGTCTCTTCTTTTCTCCTTTTCCGCCCTACCCCGCCGCTTTCCGTTTCCGACCCTCCCTTACCCTTCCTCTCTCATTCGAATTCTGCCCATTATGGCCAACATGGACCAGGACAAGCCCGCCCAGGTCGGTGAGGCTATGGACGTCGTCAAGGCGGAGGAGAAGTTCAAGACCATGGAGCACTCGGAGCAACATTACTTCAACAGGTACGCAGACCCACATTGTGCTTGTCTCTCCCCGTTTACTTTGGCTTCTATGCCATTGTTTTCCGTATTGTTATGGTTTCTTTGCTAACATGCGCCTCCAGCTACAACCACCACGGTATGTCGTGACGCGAGACGAGGCGAGACGATACATACGAGACTTTGAGACGGAATGGGTCTTCCGTGTGCCTTACATACTGACCCTTCTCTCTAGGTATCCACGAGGAGATGCTGAAAGACGAGGTCCGCACAAGATCGTACATGAACGCCATTGTCCAGAACAAGCACATCTTCAAGGACAAGGTCGTCCTGGACGTTGGCTGCGGCACCGCCATCCTGTCCATGTTCGCCGTCAAGGCCGGCGCCAAGCACGTCATTGGCGTCGACATGTCGACCATCATCTACAAGGCCCGTGAGATCGTCAAGGTCAACGGCATGTCCGACAAGATCACGCTCATCCAGGGCAAGATGGAGGAGGTCAAGCTGCCCTTTGACCATGTTGACATTATCATCTCGGAGTGGATGGGCTACTTCCTGCTGTACGAGAGCATGCTCGACACCGTGCTGTACGCGCGCGACCGCTACCTGGTCAAGGACGGCCTCATCTTCCCCGACAAGGCCACCATCTTTGCCGCCGGCATTGAGGATGGCGAGTACAAGGACGAGAAGATTGGCTGTAAGGGGGGGGGGGGCGGCGGGGGGGGGGGGGGGGGGGGGGGGGGGGGGGGGGGGGGGGGGGGGGGGGGGGGGGGGGGGGGGGGGGGGGGGGG